>RCHF01001451.1:0-31200 GCA_003987895.1 Neonothopanus nambi | reverse complement strand
TACTTGCCCTCTGTTTTACTGGTGATATACCCAAATACTATCACCTCTTATTTTGGGTTTTTGTTACTTGATGTTTCCCTCCCCTCTTTAGTGCCTTAGCACTTCATCTTCATGAGTCTTAGAATACTCCCTCTGTTGAGCCTTACTGACTGAGTCTTTAGCTTCTCTCCCATCTTGTTCATGCATTAGAAACTTCAATACCTCGGTTTTGGCACTTGTCCATGGGAGCGATAGCATGATGAGTGTTAGGAAATGGCACACTAACAACTGAACTGCTTATATAGTGCTGGGAAGTAATATCAGACAGACCTGACATTGTGGCCTTTTGGCTCAGTTTGTGAAGCACTACAGTCTTCCCAGTGTGCCACTTCATAACAGTGAGTGTCTAAACACTTCCTTTCAAGTCTTGCTGATTGAGTACTCAGATACCCTGTGCCAACGTTACCTCTCTGGTTTATCAATACTCTGTGCTGCACTTTGGATCTTTGTGAGTTCATGAATATCCACATACATTGGGCCTTGCTAACTGAGTGTCCAGATTCTCTGACTATCTGTGTTGTCTTCAATTCATTCACTTTATGATCACTCCCCTGAATGTTGGTTGGTATAATTATACTTTTTCTATGAATGTCAACACTAATTGACTACTTAGATATCCTTTGCTAATCCTAAATAATATCCTACTTCATTGTCTAAATTCTTGACCTATTACGAATTTGGAATGAAATGTAGGATTTGTTCTTATGTCCACAGAAATCTGTGCTTTTTGGCCCTCCATACAGGCCTCTGCTTTGATCAGAGTCTACACTATATGGTAATTTCCTTACTAAGCAACATTGTGTGATTTTAAGTGTCATTATCATGCTATGTATATCTACTTAATAATTATTCATTAAGAAAAGGGCCTCTGGACCAGAGGCTGCTTCAGGTTAAAAAGAGCAACTATAGTATCTATGGCTCTTCAGGTTTCCCAGGTCACCACAAGAACTTCTGTGTTTTATAGTCAAAATATGGTCACCATGGCCACCTGAGGTCACTCCAGGTTATCCAGGTCACTCCAGATCATCCCAGGTCACTCCAGGTTATCCCAGGTCACCTCAGGTTTGTCCAGACTACACAATAAGAAAAACAATATTATTACATACTCACTTCTCAAGTGCCTCCAACCTAGCAGACGTGGGAATTTAGTTATCTTATGCAACCATAATCTCTATATTGAACTACTACTTAACCTTAAGCAATTGTGAAATATACATAGAATCTATTTATTAAATGCAACTAGTGGGAATTAAACCAGTGACTCTTTATGGCTTTAAGATCTGTACTCAACAGCAGACACAAATCCAACTGAGCCAAAAGACCATTCTTTAGCTTGAATCATACTTCAATTTGAATGTATTCTGAGCTCCATACTAGAACTACACAAGTCTTTTCAAATCTATTCAAAACTCTGTCATAAGTATACAAAGAACTAAATCTATTCATTTTCTTTGTGTTCTGATTAGATTCTTGTATACATTGTATACATTTTCAATACAAACCATTACATTCTGAGTCTAATGGACAAGTTTTTTATGATTATATAAGCAGCCCAATCTAATGAAATCTATTAAGTTCTTTGTGTTCTAATCTAATAAGTATCATTACCAGCCCTAGGTCACCCAGGTCACCCAGGTCATCCAGGTCACCCCAGGTTACCTAGGTTTGGCTTGAATTTTAGGCCAAACCCTGGGCAACCCTGAATGTCTGTAAGACCTCAGGTGGCTTGACAGCAAAGGGGATTTTCCTGATGCATACAGTGGCTCACTTGAAATCAGATACTGTTCTCAGCAATTTAGTAGTAAATTTTCTAATATATGCACAATCTAGATGTTCTTAGATGCTGATCTGGTGCCCTTGTCTGCATTGGATATTGCACCCTCCATTGCAACTATCGACCCAGTTTCATCGTCTACATTGAATGTTATGCCCTCTGCTGCAACTATTGATGCAGTGCCTGGAGCTCAAGCTCTCCTCCTGCCAATATGTAACAACCCACTCCCTGTTTCTGCAAGCACTCCTGAGGACCCAAGCCCTCAGCAACCTTTGCATGCTGATGTAATAATGCAAGCAAGTTCAAATATAATTCCATCTTCTCAAATGGTATCTTGTCATCCTCTGACATATATGTGTCAAATCACTAACCAGCATTTCCAGACTGACATACCAATTGACCCACAACTTCTCCCTGATCCTCCTCAATAGGCCTCCACTGCCACTGATCCTACAGATGAAGAACTCTCCTCCATTTCCACTTTCTATGGCTTGTCATCTCCCAATGCTAGTAATGACCTTTCCATCCCACTCCAAAAGACCTCCACTTCTGCTGGTCCCACAGATGAAGAATCAGCTGCTATTTCCACACCTGAATACTCTTCACCACCTGGTGCAAGTGACTATAATCTAATTAGCATGCATGTTAGGAGCTGACATCCCCAGCTCACAAGAACTTAAGAGTGACTCCAGAATAGTAAGATATGGCTCAGGGAAGTGGTGGGGACCACCATGCAGTAAGAGGTGGACAGCAGGGAGGACATGGGTTAAATGAGTGACAGGGTTTAGTGGATTAGTGGAGTCATAATAAGGGGAGCTGATCACTGTCAGGAAGGGTGCACTCAGGCAGTAGATCTCCACCATGGTAGACATAGAATGTATAGGCCACCAGGATGGAGTGATAGGAGAATAGATAAATAATGCACTCAGGCAGGTTACCTCCAGCAAGGTGGACAGACTAATCAGTAGGATGAACACCAGACTGGAGAGGCAGAGATAATCCAGAGAGAATAGACAGAAACAGAGACAGAGATAGAGCAGAGACAGAGACCAGACAGAGAGTAGACAGTGAACAAGCAGAGAACAGACAAAAGAGTAGATTCAAGACATTAATACCAAGACTGGGGTACATGGAGCATCTACCTAGACTTTATATACTAAGACTGTGAGAGTATCCTGAGTCATAAGGGGTTATGAGGAGTCAGGAGGAGTCAGAGTGAGTCAGAGATAAGAGAACTAGTACAAGGGATCAAGTATTGATGAGAAGGTTAGATGATGGGAAGATGCTAGAGATAAGGAAAAAACTGCACTTCATAACAATGCATGTCTCAAGTCCACCTTCAACACTGTATCCTTAGTCATCAGAGTGAGGACTATCTATTATTGCTTCTCTGGACACCAACTCCATGAGCTCCAAGCATGCACATCTTCACCCCTCTAATAGCAATCCATTATTTGGAAAGGTGGAAGGCACCTATTGAGGAGAACAGGAATTTGGTTGGTGTTCATTTCATACCTCATAAACCTGGTTCACTCATGGTAATTTTCTTGCAGATGTGCCACATCTTCATCCTCACAAGTCATTACTGGACACCCATACACTCATTACCAAGTGATATAATGAATCCATTCAGAGAATAATTAATCAAGTTTGTTCTAGCCCCATGCCAGTTATGAATGTTTCTGATATTCACTCCTTAGTGTGAAGAACTCAGTGATGAAATAGGATGCTGGTTATACTTCTCTGCTTAGTTACCCACTGGGAGTAATGGATTTGTACATTTTGTCTTGAGACATTTCTGAAAAGATGTCTCTGATGCAGTCAATGAAATGCACAATCTTTCGAACTGAACTTTTGCTGCTCTCGTTGCTGCCTGACATAAAGACATTGCTTAAGCAGAGATTGAGTTGGCAAAAGCTCAGGAGCAGTTGAGGGTGGCAATAGCTGAGGTAGAAGCCAAAGTTGCCACACTTACATGTGCCAATGAAGTCAATCTTTTAATCATTGACCAACTCTGGGCTCAACTTGGTCTTCTTGCCATGGACAACAGAGCATCAACAGTGCCAACACCTCCTGTACCAGCCCCTGCAGTTGGTGGTGCAGCTACAATACTTGCATCTTTGTCTTCTGCTACAATACAAGCCTCTGTACCAGCACCTGCAGTTGGTGACCCAGCTACAATTCTTGCCTCTCTATCTTCTGCTTCAACACAAGCCCATGCATCAACTGTGTCACAGACTCCAGCATCAGGTGTATCCACAGCTGTGATCCTGGCATCCCTATCATCTGCTTCAACAGAAGCCCATGGAACACAAGTCCCTGGATCATCTATCTCCTCACTCCCATCATCTGCACCTGTGGATGCCATTATGGCTCTTCTGGCTCAATCTGCATAGTTTCACTCTTCCAATCTTTGCTAGTCACTGACAATCCAATGTCAGTGTTCTCTGTTTTCTACTTGTCTATCTCCTATCTACACTTACTTCTGTGTATCCATGTCTCTTTGGGCATCTCACACTTCTGATTTTCACTGCCTTACTTGTTGTCAATATTATGAATTCAGAATGTTAATGTAGAATTTGTCTATAATTGTAGGGCTCATTTCTGCCATTTTTTGTTCCCTCATAATGGCCTCTGCTTCAACCAGAGCTTAATATTTCCTTTTCAGGTAGGTTGCTTATTAATTTTTGATCAGTTCTTGGCTCTCTTCCTCCCTGTTGTCTCACTGCAATGTTCGTTTCTATATGTCTCCCTTTCTTTATCGTTATTATCTCTGCAAATGTAGTGTTTTTATATTGGTAATGCTTAACATTTGAGGCCCTTTTTGGTCCTCTGTGGTTAAAAGGTGTCTACACTCTCTGATTCAAATTAGAATAACTGTTATAGGTATAGCATGTTAGCTTTTCTTGGACCTTCTATACACACTGCAAATGTGCTGTCCCAATTCCAACTTGTACATCTTGAGAGACCCAGTAGTTGTATATGAGTGATCAGACCTAATTTCATTGCTACTACACATGAATTCATGCTTGCCTGCATCACTAGATGCAGGCTGACAATACAAGTATCACTGTTCTTGCTTATATTACAGTAATCAATCTTAAGACATTGTAATTTCTTGGCATATGAATACACAAATAAAAATCTATCAACCAGCTGACACATGAGGCCATTTATCATACATGAATGATTTGAAATGTCTAAAGATGTATCATATCAGAATGTTTCACCCAACAACTGGGAATTCATCATCTTATTTCATGTCTACATAGCATGGCACTAACTGGGATATCATACATGGTCCAATGCATGCCCCATCAACACCAATTTTCACACACACAATCTCTGTCACCACTGAATAATTGGTCAGCAATTCACATACTGGCTAGTGTCCTGATTGGAGGCAACTTAGGAAAAGCAGTGGCAGAGTCACAGTGCAGCAAAGATTCCAGAGTTGGTAGGTTATTTTCTGCATACAGCATCTGGTGTAGTATGAGGGGGCATAGAGGAGCAGGAGACACATGGTGCCCTATGAGTGATGATGGTGTTGGGTTTCAAGGAGGGTGTGTGCAGGAGCACTTAGGCAGCCAAGCAGGGTAGTGATAAGAGCATACACTGCAATGAGTACTTCAATAAATCAGTGAGGCCCTACCTCAAACATAGTGAGATTAACATGTACTCACTGAGATGCATACAACATAACAAAGTTGACCAATTGTGAGAAGCTGTCTGCAAAAATTTGAGAAATGTTTTCATTTGCCTAATACATCTGGATTTACAAGGTGGCCATTGAACAAGTCTATATCCTCACCTAATTGCCATTCATTTGTGACACATGCATTCCCAAGCTTTCTGTCAAATTTGTTCAAGATTCCTGAAGAAAAATTCTAAGCTACTGACAATAGTATTTAATGAAGCCTCACCTTTGACAATATTTTGCTACTGTCTCTTTATTTGCTGTTCACTTTTCCACAATTGAGTGTCCCATAGATGCCCAATAATGATGGTTGCAGTGATAAAGCTGTGATGAGGTGCCTATGAAGTGTGCCAGAATGAAATGCTGCAGCTGCCAGCACTTGGACTTAACAGTGTTCTTGAATTAAAGAAAAATTCTGTATGACAAAGAGCATCTCCAAAATTCCATAAAATATTTGAGAGTACTCTATGTACCAATAAGTTTCAATGTAGAAAAAATTGTGATGCAAAAATGAACTGTTAGCTCCAAGGAAAATCTCAGACAAGAGTGCACTATCAAGCTCAATCTTGCTCACATTCACTATGACTTAACCAATACTTTTATCCTTCTCAGACCACACTCCCTCATGCCCCACCAGAGTGTGACATGAGTATGAATACCTCCAGGTGTGTAGGGCACCTGTATCTGCTGCCTGGATATATGAAAAATGGCTATTGGACCATTATTAGTGATACATCCCAGAGGATAAAATACCTTCAGCCCTCAAATATCTATGATACATCCCACAGGTGAATTTACCTACACACTACCTATGATACATGCTGATGGTGAATTCACCTAATACCCAGAAATACCAGTGCGCCCCGTCTCACTGGTGTACAGCCACCACCAGCTCTCCAAATACAGCCACCCAGAATTCGTATCCAAATTCAGCACTGTACAACTGTGCTGAAATTCCAGCAACAAGGAGCTCATGCCGATTCAGCATTGTGCTGTTTGCCATTTTGGGCATACCTCCGCTCCTCCCAGTAGTACCTATATTTTTTGTTTCGCTTCCGTTTCTCCCTACATAAATGTGTATATTCAATATAAACTATCTAATACAGCTCCTAATCATCATCACTCTGTCCATGGTCACTATCCTTGCCTTCATCTGCATCTGAATTGTCCTCATCGTTGCCACCATCACCAGGATCCTCATCGCTGCTCACCTCATCCTCAGGTTCCAAATCACTTAAAGCATTGGGGATGGGGACAGGGGTGGTCGGAGACAGTGTGGTAGGGACAGGAGGACTGACAGCTGTATCCTCAGCATGTATCACCTCGCGTGCTGCATCTGCCAGGGCCTGGCTCCATAAACCACAAAAAGAGATGGCAAGGGTGCAGAAGAGGGAGGACTGGGAGCTAGCATAGGCATGAATGCCTTCCTGAAGGCCGGGATCTGTAGACAGGTGGGAAACGCCTTTTCTCTTCCACCATTCCTCCTTCCATTCCAAAAACACCAGGGTACGACACATTTCCTCCCACAGCAGCAGTACTTCTTCTTGCGCATGCTTCGCCCTCGCCCTGCTCCTGCACCACTCTGACCTGCATACTTCATTCTCGTCATCCACACCATCCTCGAGTGAGATCCCAGGACCAGCTGTCCATATCCAGGAATTTTGATGACGGGTCTCACCTGTTCCCTCCCTCGGAACCGCTCCACCTTGCCTTCCAATCTCCCACCGATCCTCCCTCACGTCTGTCCAGAGATCAAGATCCTCCCCTTCTCAAGGTGCTGCACACTGAACCTCCACCTCCAGCGGCCCCTTGCTATCTTCATTGACACCTTGGCGCCCAGGACCCTCTCAGATATGTGCCTGATCACAGTACAAACGAATATCCTTGTCTTTCAGCTGACGGAAGGTCTTCTCCCATTCACCATGCCCAACCAGTCTAATTTTCGCCTCCCACACCTCTTGATATCTCCGTGCAAGAGCTTTAGCCCAGTCCTGCACCCTGTTGATGACAGCCTGTGATCGCATTCCTGGTCGTTGTCCCCGAATGTTCTTGTTCTTGAAGATAACCATATGGGTTTTGATGCACAAGGTATGTTGAAGAGCATTGATTGAATCGTGAAGCTGTGCAGTCAGGAGGCGGTCTTCAATCTCCAGGAGGCCATCAACACAGATTTGAACACGACAGTCGGCAGGAAGATCTGACGGTAACCAAAGTTTAATATTCTCTGGTAGAATCGCCTCAGATGCCGCTTCCCCAAGATCCTCCCTGTTGTTGATAAGAAATTGAAGCAAACCCGGCATATAAATGGGGCAAAGGATTTCATATGCACGTATCTTTTCACAGAGTGGGGTATGGTGGTCAGAGATGGAAGTGGCGTGATCATTCATCTTTTTGGACTTCTCTACAAGTGCAAGTAACTCTTGCCTGTAATGAATTTTGAATTAACATGATGAAAAAGAGAAAAAGAAGGTGAGGCATGTACTGAGATTGTTTCAATGCCAAGCCCTGGCTGATGAATCCTGCCACACTCACAGCATTGTGACTTGTGGCACCATGACAATGATGTGCTTCATCTTCCAGCTCCAGCTCCTTCAGAGCCTCCACCTCACTCATGACTGGTAGATATTTAAGATAAGTACATCAAAGACTCAGAAAAAAAGAAAACACTAACATTCATTCTTAATCTTGAAAGGATTCTCAACCTCCTTCTTTGGAAATGGCGCACGCTCCCAACGCACACACATCTCCTCCCATGCCTTCACTAATGCTTGAGGTAGGCGTTTCGTCCATCTCTCATGATCCGTGGTCAAATCAACGCGATCTCTCAGCACTTGAAGGTATCTACACTGCATGGTGGTGCCTGGAAACAAGATACATCAATGAAGGAATTGGGAAAAGTAGGACAATTAGTGCTTACCATATGAGCTCAACTTCAACCAATTCCAGAAATTGAAGTGGTCATCCAGTACCAGAAGTCATGTACCAGGTGCCATGGTTTTCGTTGCACTGCCTGCAGCATTATTTCCAGACCAGATTCGTTCAGGCCCCTCTCCATCCATTACGTCAACACCGGGAATCAGAACCAATGAATATTCCTTGTGATCCTCCTGCCCATGTGCAGGCTCATGGAATTTTCCGATTGCCGGGCTTGCTTTCAAGGGTGTGATAGGCTTAAGATGTTTGGGCCAACACTTGTCAATTCTTTTGAGTAGGTGGATAAACCACTGGCAACAAATATCATAGGAGATAAGAATGTCGATGTTGGCAAAGTTTTTCAGGGCTGAACTGAAGATGTAGTCCATGTTAGCGTACCTAGTTCAATATTAGTACATTTGTTTGTTGAAGTGATTGATATGCACCATTCTCCCTTTTCTAAATTTCCAACTCCATTTGGTATCACCATCTCCAAATGCCCACATGACACTGCGCCAACTCCAGTGTATCAAAGACCTCTTGAGAACTTGGTGGCAGCCTTCGCTAATGCTGCAAAGCCAATGCAGGTGCTAATCTTCAGAGAATGACAAATGTGAGTACATTGTTATACAGTGAAGTTATAAGTGGCCACCTACATCATCCTCATGAATATGATTCTTGATGTGTTCTTCATATGGCCCATGTTCAACAAAGTAAGCACAGCCTTGGCCCAACCCAGGATCCCATGAATATGATGATACGAGTTGATTCTTGAGCTGGAAGTTTGCATCCATGGCGAGAACTGCACAATACAAATACTGTGATTCAAGTGGCGCAGCTTCGAAATTAGCAGGAAGATTGATGGAAGGATAGAGGCAGGATGGACAAGGTATCGCAAGCTCTCCTTGAGCAGTATGCTCAATGCGTAGGGGATCAGGGTCATGAGCACGTCCTCCATGCTTAAGGAGTTTGAGATGGTGCCATTGGTTGGTCATCAGCCGTAATGCATGATATCGAGATTTGGGGATGGAGATACTAGTATTATCGGTGAGTCATTCGAGTGTGTGGTAGAAGTCATATGTCAACCCCTTCATGGACAGAGACAGCAGGTGAAGTTGTTTCAAGAGGGAAAAGGTAGTGCAGGTCTTTGGGATATCTTGGGTAGCTGGATAGAGACCTCAACGTAGGAGTTGTAGATGTTGAGGAATCTGTCGTTCGCAATCACAAAATAACACCTGAATATTGTGAATACCATTGGTGTGAAGGACTCAAAATTTCTGGTGGCAGGGTTTTGGATTTCGGCAGTGCATGCTCATATGATTCAGCTGTACAGTGAGGCCAAGTTTGCTGAGGCTTGTTTTGATGAACATACACCCTGTCCAGCGCTGAACATGGGTAAGAATACAGGACAGCTATGAGATGTTTCAAGAATACACACCTCGATACGATGAAACAGCATTCAAGTATGCCTCCGGCTGCAGCACGATCCACAGACCAGGTCTGGCAAAAAACAATCCGTACACCAATACTCCGCTGCTGCTGCAGGAACGATTCTTCAAGCAATGCAGTCCTGGCAAAGTGAAGGCTCTGAGCTGGGTATAGCATCACCCCTCCCCTCCCAACGTATCATTTCATCCAGGTATTGTGTTCGATGCTTCTCTGCCCAGACTAAATTAACTCACCTCTGAAAGAACGCATAAACAATGGTGAGCCACGGAATTCACTGATTACTTACTGAAACCCGACTCCATTTGGTTTTTTTCTCCTTGGGCAGGAAGGTAGCAATATCAACAAAGGTAGTTTCAACATTGACCCATTCTCGTGAGCCGTCATCTGCGATAACATTTGCGCAATTCATTGCAGTAAGTCTCGTTAGGCCTTTCTGAGGTGAATGACTTGTTTCGACGACAAATCCATGAGCATTGAGATGACCCGTGCATGTGTGAACAGTGTTTGTATCTCCTGGATCGGTAACTCATTCGTGATAGGTAGTATGAGGCCGACCACACCCCCTGCCTCGACTTTGACCCGAGCCAGCCATCAAGATGATGGTAGAAGAAAATGAAATTGGAAATGCGTAGCATATGCCTCCACGTGCCTTCGTTGAGTCTGTGACAAAGTTCGTTGGTTTGTGACCAGACGCGTCTTTCTCTGTTCTTTCTCTGTCCCACTCACACAACATGCCTCAAACCTTTCCTGACACAGGTAAGTTTCTTGTATTGCAACTCTCCATGTAGCATGAGAACTGGTTGTGTGCTCCCATGAGTACTTGGGCACAGGAACACAATGGCAAGCACCAACTTCGGCTTCAGACTACAGGAGATTTGCGCGCTCCATTTATCCATCATTGATCGTGACTAACTCACCCCATATAATATCTTTGCAGGTGTGCTTGTGTCCCACGTGGTAGGTACAATATCTATTTCATATTTGACATATTTATGATGACATATTTCTAGATGCGATCCGGCAAGATCTTTGCATCGTGGTGTGGTTCGCAAATCACTGCCCCATTGTCGTTCAACCTACAGAATCATATAGCTCAAGTACTAAAGTCAAGTGACGTGCAGGCTCCAGAAGATCTACTTGACAACGACAATGAAGTCTTTGGCAATGAAAGCTCTAGTCCTCTGTCCACCCCACCCTCCTCCCGTCCAACATCTCCTGATCCACCCTCTTCATCTCTCGAAATGCCGGTCCAACTACATTTTACAGGAGACCTTCTGTTAGGCGCTTCCAGCTCCATCCCCTCACCATATCCATCTGCTACCATTGTCAAATCTCAAAAACCGGGTAATTGTTCGAAAAAGCGAAGCAAGAAACATTCCCGTGTGAATCATGTGACCAAATGCATGCACATGTCTGATGCCACTGTGTATGCTGCGAGACCTCATGCTCGTACCAATGTACTTGAGCAGGCTTGTCCAATGGCTACCAACTTCAACAGTGATTCCATCAGCAATCCTACCTCAGGATATGTTGCAAGGGATCATGTCCAGGGGGATGTTGAATGAATATGGAGGTTCGATGAGGTTGTGGGTCCAACTTCCCTCTGGAATTTTAGGCTTTTTGAATGGGATGCAGACTGCACCGCTCCAATGGTCGACCGCAGCAGTGTAGTATTTGCGTTAGCTCTTGGTAATCCAATTGATGATCCAACTTGGGACAAGGTTAAGGAGAAGGCTGCAGATTTGATGGAGACTTCGAGATGTGCTATGGGCTTCGAGGACAAACATAAAGTCCATTGTCGAGGGCACTTTGCAGTGAGGCCGGTTGGGATATCATTTGGTGGAGGTCAAAAGGTATGTGTACCAATTCAATAGCACTTGCCCCTGAACTTACCCAAGTCTTTCAGCATGCCAAGAACATGTACCAGACCGATACCAACACCCCTATCTTCCAGACCCTCCTTAATGCCTCATGCTTTATTCGACTTGCACACCACGCATCTGCGGCCTTCGCTACATGGGCACCCCACCTCTTCTCGTTCTATGTGTCGAATCTCTGTACGATCTTGGATAATGACAACTCCCTGCGTCTCAATTTCAAGGGTAGCATTTTTGCTGCAGCCACCTTCAATTTTGGACCGCAATCTGTGTCATTTGAACACCTCGATCATCTCAACTACCTATTCGGCTGGTGTGCCATTACCGGGCTGGGATCATATGACTATAAGCGTGGCGGACATCTTATATTGTGGGACCTCAGGATTGTTATTCAATTTCCACCTGGAGCCACCATTCTCATCCCTTCAGCATATCTGTGTCACTCAAATACAGCCATTGCTACCCATGAACGTTGCTATGCCTTCATACAGTATACTTCTGGTGGCCTTTTTCACTATGTGGATGATGGACTTCGCACTCGAATAGGTATGGATCCAGAGGAGTGAAAGGAGAAGGAGATGGAAGCTCAGGAGCATGCTTCTAGCAGACTAAATATGTATTCTACCTTAGATGAACTTAGAGGGATGCAGTGATGTTGTACTTTCTTTCTTGAACCGTTGTACTTTCTTTCTTGAACCATTGTACTTTCTTTCTTGAACCATTGTACTTTCTTTCTTGAACCGTTGTACTTTCTTGAACCTTTGTACTTCTTGAATCGAATGTACCATGTAACATCTTGAATCAAATGTAAAACAGTTTTGGTGCTCTTTTTGATCGTTGTTGTATGTAAATTGTCTGTTCTTGCCTCAATGAACAAATTTACTGAATAGTGCTTGTGGGATGCACTTGACAAACAGCAATTGCTGCCCACTATATGAGTTCGAAACAAGATTTTCACTGCCCACTAATATCTCAAGCACCATTTTATGTCTTTCTACAAAAATTTGCCAGTATTAAGTATACTACTTACAGAAACCAAATCTGAAGTTCAATAACATTTACAACTGCTGAGTGGTGTAGTATCTGGGATTTATTCATGAATCTGTGTGGTGATGACAGTATTCAAGCCTACATCCCTTTTTGGCCTGATATGGTTGATCAGCAGCTAACCTCCAGACCCGGAATGTATGTCTCCCTTCTATTTTGCTGTTCTTTTTCTCAATTGCCAAATTGCACGACTCAGGTCCTTAAAAGCAAGCAACGATGATTACTTATGGCCCATTCCCTCTCTGATGCAACCTATTCCTCCTGTGATAGAAGGTCAAGTCATCCGTCACTTGGAGCTTCGACCAGGCCAAAGTAAGTCAGCCAATTACTTCATGCTCAACTTCTACCTCACTCATTATCTCACTTTATTATCTCACTGCAGGTATTCTTATCACCATCGTGCCATTGTCAGAACCTTGTCCAACTGAGAGCAGCATATCTGCCACTTTGGTAACCATCAATGCGCCACATTTTAGACCCGTCGCACTTCCAGAAAGTAGTCCAACCATATCTCCATCTGAAATTTCAAGTCCGTCTAGCGTTCAGCGTCCGATTCCACCTCCTTCTACACCACGTTCAACACATTGAGCCACTCAGGCTGGTTCTACACCATCCACGCCATCCACTCCCTTTCGTCAAGGCCCTCGTGCTGTGACGACACCCAACCCAGCACGTATGCCCAACCCAGCACGTACGCCCAACACAGCACATATGCCCAACACAGCACGTACACCCAACACAGCATGTACAGCACGTATGCCCAACATGCCCAACACCCCAGCAGGTACTCCCTCATGCCCAACCAGTACCCCTTCTCGAACACCTTTGCATCAAACACTTCAGGTGCCTACCTCCGCCTTCTCTGCACTCCCAAGCTCTGTTGTACCTGTCATGAATGGTGATAAACCAGAGATTTACATAGCTTTCAAATGAGTTCCTGATCCGGAGGAGATATATTGGCCAGGGAATAGGACGAGTGGAGTGGTGTATTTAGTCCTCAGAGGTGGTTGTGTTGGCATCTTTCCCACCTGGTATGTGCCCTTATACATTTATATTTATCTCTGTTCTAATCACCATTTTCTTAGGGACATTGCACGCGAATTTCTGGACAGAGTTTCCAGCCTGCTGTATCAAAAATTTGCAAGCTTTGAGGAGGCTCTTTTGGTGTATCACCGTGGCTTCGAGCAATGTCCGACCTATAGCACCCCGGCTATTCTTGCACAAGGAGCTTGTGAAGCTACCCCCCTTATCGATGAGTCCGATCCTCACACACAGGGTGATATGCTCATCGTCATCACATCCGAAGGTCCAGTGGCGGTACCTGTTTCCGATGAGGTGGCCAACGAAAGGGTAGGGCAACAGGAGGATGGGTGGGACTCAGACTACGATCAGTATAGTGATGAATACAAATTTACTGAAGAAGAATATCAGAGTATTGGACTCTGAGCATGCAACCTTATCCTTAGATGCATGAATATTAATTTTTTGCCTTTTTTTTGATACATGTCTGAAGACATTCGAAGTGAGGCGAGCTGGAGCTAAAAACGACTAAATTTCAAATGCGTGTGGTCAAGGTGATAATCATTTGGAGTTTCAAAAAGCAAGCAAATGTGTGTGGTCAAGGTGATAATCATTTGGAGTTTCAAAAAGTAAGATAAGAAAGCTATTCCAAAAATCAGCTGTAGATCTAAGTGTGAAGGTGTAAGAGGAGTGGAAAATTGGATGCATGCGCATCATGGTATGATACTAACAGGACATGTATGATACTAACGGTACACGAAGGGCGGAAATTTGTTATAGAACTGGAGCTCACAACCAAAACGCTTGGCTTCTTCATACCCCTTGTGATATTGTTTTTTGTACACCCTAAATTGTTTGCGGAATTGTTTTGAAGGTCCACCCCTGATGCTGATTCAAATAGAAGAATAGTTAGAGAAATACACAGTGTACAAGAGGGTAAAAACTAGCTAATGCACCATGCTCTGCGCAAATATTCCATGTCAGCTAAGTGTTGAGTCCTAGACTTTCGATAGCGTGCTGTGTGAATGCGGTGCTTGGCTCGAGCTTCATTTACTTCTTCCAGTGTGAGTGAGGCGGCCTTGGCCTTGCGCCTATAGAAAAAATGTTAGAGTGACATCCACAAACGGCAAGGTGGTGCTTTCTTACTGCTCCCGTCATTGTTCAGCAAGCTTCATAGCATTTCTGAAAGATAGCGAGTAAGATGGTGAGTAAAAGCAAGAGGAAAATGAAAAGCTCACGCAGCATAATATTCATGCTGTCGTTGTAGCTTCAAGGCTTTTGTATCTGTGGTGATTGGAGTAGGCTGCATGTGGGGAGTTTCAAGCCAGTAGTGTTTATGGAGATTGATATAGCATGAGATAGGCAAGCTAATTGGTAACATATGGGTGGTGGCTAACAAGTGATTTAGCCTGAATCAACATACCTGACTGCAGAGATATGGAAAAACAAATTCGGCTCACCTAGTATACCCAAACTGCAGTTCCGAACTTGGGTCTGAGGGCGAATGTGAAAGGGCAATAATAAACCATCATTTTGACACCATCTTCCAAGGTCAAGAAGCCTTTTTCTCTGTTTGAAACTATAGGTAAGTTATTGACATCGTTGATGCTCGATTTGCTCACCTGAAATAGTCTGTAGATCATCATGGTAAATCCAGGGGCATTCCATGGCAAGCGTAAGGAATACCTGGTGTCATGCCAGGCTGAGTACAACAGTGTGGTAGCAGCAGATCGTGGCGCTGAAAAGGCCATGGAGATTATCCGTGGTTATTTTCTGCGTTTTCCTCCTGAGAAGCCGGACTCTTGGGAGCCCACAGATGAAGAGCTGGCCATAGTTGATGACAATGCCATGCCACCAGAGCCTCCTGAAGTTGACCTTGATAGTATGTCAAACAAAGAGCGGGAGAATCACCTGCGCAAGTCAAAGGAGCTTGCAGAGTTTGTGAAAGACAAAACAGAGGTCAGTGTTGACATGTCACGTTCATCTCAGTCATCTGACTGATACTTCTCATGTTCATGCACCACTTGGTATTCCTCTACTCACACGTTTGCGTTTTCCTCTACAATACATAGAAAATCCAACATAAATTGAAGTACAAGCAGCAAAAAGTCGGTGGCAAGCCTAGTGTCAAGGCTAGGAATGACCCATTTGAACTTCTCATGCAGACCCTCACTGGTCAATCAGCGGCAAAACCTCAAGCCTTATCAGCAAGTAACTACTGGGTGAGAGAAAACAAAGATAAATACCACGTCAAATATGAAACAAAGCTTGAAGAATGGCGGAAGAAGAAGAAAGGTGATCGTAGCAAGAGCGAGCCGGTAATGTTGAGGGCGGAGATCGTGAAGAAATGTTGGAATGCGCTGAGCAGGGACGAGCAGCTGGTATGGGAGGTGAAGGCAAAGGAGTATCACGCAAAGGAGGTTCAAGAGTGGGAGAAGAAGACAGGGGAGCCGTTTTTGAGGGAACCTGTGCAACTTCAAGAGTACATGCAAGTTTTTTTGTGACAGATGTGTACTCACTCCTTTTAGATGCATCTCGGGCCTAGCTTCCTTCATCCAACCTATCCTTGATGCTGTTGCTGAAGCTACCGGGTGGCAAGTAACCTTTATCGCTGGAGGGCCTGAGCCCGTGGATCAAGGCCATCTAAACATGATCAGGTAGGTCTTGTGTTTTGGAATGTCGTACCTTTTCTGAATGTTGTACTTAGCATGCATGCGGGAACGACAAAAGGACGAGTGAAGCTCAATTTTGGTACTGCTATGTGCCAACAATATCGAGAGAAGATTCAGCCTGTATTTAGTGAGTATCTCAAATTGTGCTACAGTGAGTAATTATGACATGTTCAGATGTTGGATTGCTAACTTATAGTTTGGCTACAGGTAAAGAAGATTGTCTCTCTTGTGCATTGGTACCAGGCCTGCTCAATGGCATCAGCAAGGTGGGAGAAGACTGTGATCCCACCACAGAAGCATCGAGTACGACTACCTCAGACCAACCTTCAACGTCAACCACGATGTCAACAACGCCCAAGCCATTGACGACAGACCCAACTACTCCTACCACCTCCGCTCCAGCCACAGAAGTTGTTCCTGCTGCTACTACAAATACCCCCCTGGCTACTGCGAACATTGCCCCAGCTAATACAAACCTTCCCGCTGCCACGGCCTCCGCTCCAGATGCAAAGAATGCTGCTGCTCCTGTGTCTCCTATATTGTTGCCCCAGCCCAGCCCGATGCTGTCCCCTCATCCTATACCACTTGGTAGCCCAGCTGCGTGTGCCCACGAGACTTCTCCTACACCTGCTACTATGAGCCTGGCGCCAACAGATGATACCCAATGCACCAGGAAATGAAGTCCTAGCAGGGGAGGTGCTGAAGATGGTACGGGAGAGAAGGAGGAGCCGAAAAAGAAATGTACATGTATCAACAAGGAGGCAAACGCACCAGGAGGAAAAGGGGCGGCGAGTAAGCATAAGAAAGCGGTAAAAGGGGCACAGAAGTCTGGTAAGTTTGTCTGTTGCTTTTTGGACTGATGAATAACTGACAGACCTCTTAGATAATGATATGCCTGATACTGTGAGCTCCCCTCTGACTTTGAACTTCAACCCTGCAAACCTTGACCTCTCCATTCCTCCAAGCACTCCAGATGCTCCTGACTATGTTCGCTCTGCCTTGGTCATGTTAAACAAGATTGAGGGGAATGACATGTGGCATTCTGCTGTTTACAAGTGGGTCGCGTTCGAGTATCACCAGGGCTTCAACTGTAAGGGATCATTAGGGAAGGAAAAACTTCGTCCGGGGGTCATTGGGGACTGGATTGAGCATGCGAGGCCTAGCAACTATGCTCCTGTGGTTCCTGCTAGCATCATGGAGCAAGGTTTTGGCTGATGGTATATCTTCATACAGCCAAAGTGGAGAAAACCCAACGATGAGCTCAATTTCACCAGGGATCGTACCAGAGATTACTCAGCGTTGCGTCAGTCTGGTCCAAACGGGCTACTTAATGTCCTGGCTGCTTTTTATTTCTGGGATATGGCAATTCAATGAATGGTGCCGGAGCTGCCTTCAGGGTTTTGGGTCCACGAGGCAAAGACCACAGCTAGACAGAACTGGCAGGAGTGGCTTGAGGACTTTGAGTTTGTCTTAGATGTGCTGATTTCGTGAATTTGTTGTCATCTCATTGGTTGTAGGTAGCTACTTTGAAAAATATATGCTTCTAGGTACAATCTATAATGTACCTTCTTAACCTAGAATGCAATTGAGAGATATAAAAATTGTACCTATGGGACTTAGAAGAATTAAATGAGGTCACCCCTTGTTTTGGACTTAGAAATTTTGTGTTTTTGCTGCTGCCGAGATACCCGACTGTTGAAGTTAGTAATTTTGTGTTTTGCCACTGTTTGATGCAGCTGAAATGCTGGTTGGACTTAGAATTTTCGTGTTTTTGCTGCTGCTGAGATACCTGACTGTGGAAGTTAGTCATTTCGTGTATTGCTGCTGTTTGATGCAGCTGAAATGCCAGTCTGGTCTAGAACTGATGACAAGTGATGGATTGTCGGAAATATCCTGAAAATATAAACCCAGCCCAAAAATCAGTCCAGATCTACCCAAATAAGGGTGAAACCAGGTGTGGCTGTGCTTCTTATGCCAGGCAAGCTGGAAAGCACAGGGCTTACTAAGCTTCCCTTTATGGAATGGTATTTTGACCTGAACGATGCATCGGCCACCCTACAGTACATTTTTATAGGGAAGGCGCATTGACCTTTGCAATGTATCATAAAATATGGTATATTATACTACTTGATATATGATTCTAGCTGTTATGGCTGTGTAGGGGTATATCCGTGCAAGAACCTCCAGGTTTTTAGTACCTGCAGGTGCTGGTACCTGTGATCGGCGGATACTCACAAGTACAGGTACAGACTTTTGAAGAACTCAACTTACCTATCTGGTGGGTATTTTGAATCTTAGGTGGCTCAGCATGAAACATTGGTGAAAGTTATAAAGTACATTCATAAAAGGTTTGCTCTAAGTAATTATACACTCTCACTGTCAGACATGACCTCTACAACCTCTACCGACTTGGTAGGTTGAGCTTCAGCCATCACAGTAGTAGTAGTTGCCTGATTTTTGTCACGTTTCAACTTATCCTTGAAGACCGTTAATGCAGTTGGTATGGTGGGGATATGTAACAATCCTAAGACCAAAACACACCACACACACACACAATCAATTTAATGCACAAGCAGCAGCTGGTGTTGTCAAAGGTTCCACACAGTTAGCTCAGTAGATGAACTTGTATTTATTATTTTAGTTTGGATAGTCTCAATCTGGACGAAGTTTTATGCACAATCAGGCAAAATACATGTCAGACAATTCGCAGATAAGCTTCACAGGCTTCAGGATTCAAAATCAGAATTTCTCAATAGAGTTGGAAGCACCAGATGGTGAACACAATGACCAGATGGACAGATAATCAGACAGAACACAGTACAGAAAATCAATCTCACAAAATCACAGCAGACAACAGATCACAGTTCAGCAGGTTCAGATTTTTATCAAGTCAGATGTGCCACAAAAGGGACTTCAAATTTTATCAAGAACTCTTTAAGGATTCAGAAAACTGAAACTCTGAGGAGCCAGGCTATATTTGTCTTTTTATAGAAGGTTCCTGCTTTAGCTATTGCGCTGGGGCAGTACTTGCTTGGGTATCTACAAAATAACTAGTCCTTTTATACTATCTACAACAGAAAAATAATATATCAAAAAGAAAATAGACAGATCTGGGATTTTGTACTAAGAAACTGAAAAACAGGAAAGAGGCATCATGTATCTCCTCATAAGGTATTTTACATGTCCATTTTTGTAGGTAAGAATAACATTTTTCGGGTTTTGTGACTTTTAGTATTTTTGTTGGGTGCAGATCAGACACTTTGACTGCCAAGACAGTGTAGCTGTGCTCTAAGCATGCCAACCATGCTTTTGTGCTCCACAATTTAATTTATTGTGACAAATAATGGCACCATCTTGTAGAATTGCCAATACTTATTTTTATCTGACTTCCAGATGGAGGTGCCATGCCTGCAGAGGCTCATCGATCACACTCTGGATGTCTTGGACATACTCAGTAGGTTCTGCTTTGGCTTGATCTGTTTAAATTTTACAGGCACAGCTCAGTCTCACCTCATGGTGCATCTGAGACATGTCAGATCATAGCCTGTTTATTTTTCCTTGGGTAAGACCCTTGCGCAGAAAATCATCTTGATGCATCATAAGCATCCAGTGAGTCAGCAATATTATCCAGAAGCCTCATCTGGTCACCTCATAATTATTGAAGTTCCATCTGGTAGCAACTTGTGAATTATTTTTATTCTTTGGCAGACCTATCTGGTATTTATTATCAGATGGAGGCCGAGATGTCCAGATGGACCTTGTATCCCTTAGTTTAAAATAAGAAATATTTGTTTCTCCTTTCATAGCATTTTTAAGTTGCCATTCTTCACAGTAATTGACCAAATAAAATTCAATCTTAATTCTGGAAGTGCATTTTCAGTCCATCTGATGACTTGTCCCTCCAGATTGTTATTATTCTCCTTCATATCCCTGTGAGTTATACTTAGACAGCATCCTAAAAGTCTCTGGCTATTTAATGGGTGGGTAGGTCCAGCTCTACTCCTCAGATGGAATTATTATTTCCACCAGATGGTGAGGGACTTAGCCAGTATCTTTTATTCAGGCCAATTGATCTCAATAATTAAATGCCTTATCATGCACTGTAATTATTCTATACTCAGGCAGTGGGTACAAATGGTCTTTGTATTTTAATTGACAGCTTAGGGCAGCTTCAATCCTTAATTCCCATATTTCAGATCTACAAATTGTAACTCTAAGCTCAATCTGGTCATCTCGAGGCCTACAATGCTCTCGCGCGCGATACCGTCTGTATATGTTCCACAGGAACCAGGTCAGGTATACATCCCTAGTAAGAGAGTGCTGTCGCAGCCTGAACACTCTCAGACGATAGACAGTAGCAGCACTTGGTCATCATCAATCCACCACAAGAAAAGCCACACTCAATATCACAAGATGTTGCTAGAATACATTCAGATGATCAAGCTAGCTGCAGAGCAAAGGTGTAGAACTTACCAGGACATGACAGAACATCGAGTGCCATGTGCTGGAGCTCATGGCTGCAGGAAGATTGATCCGGATATGTCTTCACCCACCATGCAATGGGTTGCTTGGATGATGCAGTCGTCTCTGGCATGCTCGTGAACCAGTCTTCCAAGGCATCTCCTGTAGAACTTGGTGCTACTCGCTCCTTCTTCTTCGAAAAGGGATTATGTTTGGTTGATGGTGCACTGGAAGACAATGAATCCTGAGAAAGCATAATGAGTTACTAAAAGTCTCAAGAGCATGAAATGTACCTGTGAGCTCATACTCAGCACTGGACTTGAAGACTTCGGTTTGTAATATGCCACCCAAAGCTCTTGGAGAGCTGATTTTGCTGCCTCTTTCCAAGCAGTCAGCCATGCAGCTTTTTCGAAGTAAGACATCTTATACTGAGGATGAAGGACTGCATTCCATTAGTGAAAGAAGCACAAGAAAAACGAACGACCTACTCATTGCAGTGTGATACATGATCAAGTCATCAGTCTTGGCATAGTATTTGTCAAGTACTGTAAGCCCCTTGGCTGCGCCATGTCAGATGACCAAAGGAATGTCGTTGTTGTGCACCCACTCTTCGAGAAGATCATTAAGGGTGTCCATTGACTCTATAACCTTGTGAAGTAATGGATGTTTGTTTGTCTGTAATTCTTCAGCAGCTAGAACAAAGAGCTGATCCAAGAAAGTGTAAGAGTCTGAGAAAGACATGGAAAGATACTCAACAAACCTCAAGAAGTGGTAGAATTTTCTCAAGAAGATCCCACTGCGTTGCACTAAGCTTGTACCTAAGTATTTGGCTTTTCTTTTTGCATTTCGTCCCCTTTCACAGATTGCCCTTTTTGTCATATTCCGGAGGGTCACAAGAGCTCGTCGAGAGCAGCGTGCAAAGCAGAGAAGGACTGCCACATAGTGTGGACAGAATTCCAGCGAGTACTGACTAAACACTTCAGGGTGATGTAGGTGACATGCTCCCATGAACAGATCTTGTGTAGTTCATTCTTCAATTGCTGAGAATAGTGAATCTTCTTGCCAAGCGCACGTGTCTGATGATAATATGAGACCAAGCTACAGGTGAAGAACTCACACTGTACCTTGTGGAAAACATTCTTTGCGTCCTTCAGCTCTTCCTCCGGCACCTCAGGTAATTCCAAGTTATGCTCCTCAAGTGTATCACCAACATCTTGTTCGAGTTTGCAGATAGTTTCAACATCTTGTTCGAGTTTGCAGATAGTTTCAACATCTTGTTCGAGTTTGCAGATAGTTTCAACATCTTGTTCGAGTTCGCAGATAGTTTCAACATCTTGTTCGAGTTCGCAGATAGTTTCAACATCTTCAGCATCATGGATAGGGTCTTCTTCTTCTGGGCTAACCCATTCAGCACCATCTTCAGCGTCCTCCTCACTGTTGGCATCTATCTCTCCTCCACCGTCCTCATCAGCTTCCTTGTCATCTTCTTCATCTTCAGCTTCATTGTCTTCATCAAGATCCTCATTTTCTGTATCTGAACTCTTCTCCGTGAATGTAAAGGGTGATAGTACAGCCTTGCAAACCAAGTTGAAAACATGCAGAAGACATTGAACACGTGTAGAAGGACCAGCTGGAGAATCGGGAAACTTTGTTTCGAGTGAGTCGATCATCTTGTTGTTGTTCAAAGCATTATCACTGACAAGTCTGAAGACCTTGAGTAGTCATAAGAGCCATGTTTCAAATGCAGTGGAGAACAATCATACCTTGGAGTTGATTCTGAACTGTTTTGCGCACTTGATCATCTTGTTGGTGAGATAGTTGCCAGTATGGCTTTGTGAGAGCCTAGACCAGAGCTTAGTGACTAAGACTAAATGTGATTTTACTGAACTCACTCTACAAAATCGAGAACATATGATTGGAGCTTAGTGTCTTCAAGAAGGTGAACAACAATTCCAAGAAAGGAACTAGTGTTTGGTGCTGTCCAACCATCAAATGAAAGATGTACAAAACCAGGATAGGCATGCAACTTGGCCACTACATGAGGTAGGGCCATGAGATGAACTTCACGAACATCTCATGACAGAGTTCTAGCAGAGATAAGGTCGACAGAGGGATTGACAATCTTGAACATCTTTTGCAAGCAAGGGTCTTCAATAATCCAAAAGGGCCAGTAGCTTTCACAAACCCAAAGGACAGTTTCTAGCCTGAAAGCGCCTTTGTCATATGCTCCACCACTGACATATTGCGAGATAGATTGTGAACTGGTGATGACTTTGCCGTTGCAATGGTCTGAATGGTTCTTAAGATTACTAGTCGAAGTGTCATAGCATGCATGAGTAACAAATTTGCTAGGATACCTGCAAAAACCATGAGCCTTGATGAAAAGAAAGAATGCAAGGGCACATATGTTGCACAGTAGAACTTATATTTCACCACTTCTTCATCGTTGGTAAACATTTCGATCTTGTCCAAATTATAATGATGATATGTGCTTGTAGCAGCTGTACTAGCCCAACTGCGAACCTGCTCCTCTATAAACACAATGTCTTTAGCAAGGTATGAGATCACACAGATCAGGAAGACTTATGAAGGATTTCCGCATCTGATTTCCCAGGATAACATGCAGCAAAGGCCTTGTCCTTCTCCTTTGCCCCCTTGGCAGCATCAATGTCTTTCTTGCAATGCTTGACAGGTTGAGTTGTTTCAGTGGTGTCTTCAATGTTGGAGCCTGGAGCTGATGAGGTAACAGGGGGGATTGAGGGAGTACAAGCACATTTACGTGTAGATTTTTTGCTAGGGGCCATAGCGAGACTAGTGGTCAAAAAGATGAGTAGAATACAGTGAGAACAGGTGGCTTTATATACCTTTTTGTATGTGGCACGAGCCATCGTTATGCAAACAAGGAAAATGCTATTGTGTGCCTACTGGCCAAAGCAACCGATATCTGGCAAAAGCAAAGGGTGGCTGAGTTTGCATTGACAGACCCACTGTCGAAATGTCAAGGACAGACCAGCGAAATTCTAGCAATAGTCAGGACAGGCCTGAACTGGATAAATTAACCCTGAAAAGTGTCTCCTTCGTATTAAAGAGTTCCAGGTCACACCTGAGAGCTCAGACTGTCTGGGACATGCCTGAAACACTACACTGTTGGGACAAACCCACACAGATGCCAATGAAGAGAAATAGTGAGAGGATGAAGATGAGAGGAGTAAGTTACTGTGTTATGATAATAATCAAGCACAGCTATGCCACTTTGTCAATGCCTTGGAGGTATATCATGCACAAACATCCAAATCATGAATCGATGGATCAGATAACTTGCTGCTCTGTTCTGCCATTTTCTTTTGTTGCTCTCTCTCATTTGCATTGCATAGGATATTTTGGGTGATTCGGTTGTGTACTGATCTCGTTCTAATGCAGTCTTGTACTGGTCATCAGTCTGGCATTCAACTTAGTGTTGGTGCAATAGACTTGACATTACCACAGCACTATTTCAGAGAGTGGTGTAGATAATACATGTCTGTGCTGTGTCAATAAACAGCTCGCACCTGGTGTGTAACTTATTCTCTTCTAATCGATTCTTGCTGATCTTCTCAATTGTACAGAAATTCTAGTCATGTCTATGATATCAAATCCCACCAAATCTTCAAGCATTCAACTTACCACCATTGATATCATACAAAATCCATCCTTACTGACCCACTTTGCCAGTCCAGCTGCTTGTGAGTGTTCACCTTTATCCTAGCTGCTAGTTACAAGTATACTAATGTTTCATCTGTAGCAATTAAGTTGTTTGAAGGCCGTGTGGGGAATGTAGTGACAGGAGATGTTCTAGTTACCTCACCAAACATGGACTTTCTTTATGAACCCCCTCTGAATCTGTGTTGAGTTCGAATGTGTTGCAATTTCCAGTTTGGTTGTGATGACCCACTTTACTATCCTCAACCCTTTAATCTGGCTGTAGCCCATCTCTCTGTAATCCGATCCCCGTCAAATGATTTTGGCAATCCTTACCATCTAGCCTGGCTCATTCCATCAGACTCTCACTTTGTGTTGACAACAGATCAGAGCCTTAACCAGGGTTTCAGATACATTGAGTAGGGACTGTATAATGACTTCAAAAAACTTTGCAATGAAGTTCTAGAGACACAGTCAACCTTGTCACCCGATTCCTTTACCGCGAACAGTGTAACACAACTAAAGCATCTACTGGAGTGGCTCAACATGGCAGCTTCTAAGAAGGAGACATTTCTTCAATTTGCCTGCACTCAACAACAGCTGCTTGAGCTGCTTGCTCAGAAAGAGTGGCTAGAGACATACCGAGACCATTATCTAGGCAAGGATGGAAGAACAACACCTCATCCTACAAGCTTTGTTGTTGGGGCCTTCACAGAGGATCTTGACATTTTGGACTCGCTCTTCTATGCAGGTATATCTGTGTGGTATGTCCAGCCCCTATCCCAATCACCAGCCATATGCATCGACAAGATTGGTACCTTCATTGCAGAAGACTACCGTCAAAAATTATTGCTATGATCAGGAGAACAGCTTGATGTTGCAGATTCGATACCTCCACACTGCATCATCTATACTGGCCTTGTGAATAAGCCAGAACAATACCTCTCAATGGCAAATTATATTTGATCTCTGTTTCAACACCTGTCACTCCTAGGGTCAGCTCAGCCTCGAAGTTCAACGTTGATTGCTCGAGTGAGCAAGCCTTTCATGCCGTCTTCATCTTTCAGCAGCATGACACCCTCACCTTCATCATCTCAACGTCATATGCAACCTTGTAAGTAAATATCATTATACATTGGTAGTAGATCCAAATAACACTTTTGTATTTTAGATTCAAAATGTGGCAAAAACACGACACCAAAGAGTCAAGCTAGCAATACCTTTCTTGAACCCTTGAGTCCACTGATGCCACAGCCTGTACCAGTGTGGATGGATGCTCTTTGTCTCCTTTTGAACCACAACCAATTGCTGCCACCACCCAGCAGTGTCAATGGTGGCTATCATCTTCCCCCTCAGCTTCTTGTTACACCATCAAATGAATCAACAAAAGCTAAATTCTTCTGTATGTGGCTCAAGCTTCATACCATGTTGATATATTGCCTTTCTTCCTCTTTGTATCAACTTTCAAACAAGCAATGGAGGAGCTTGCTGGAAGTTGGCGGTGGCACATTTAAGCCAAAGTTGACAACACATTCAGGAAGGCAGTACGCAGAAATGCACAATCTACTTCAGGATTTTCTAAAACATAGCTTGTTGAACTTGAACTTGGAGAATATCGAAACCTCTCCTGTATATTGGAATGGCAAGAAGCTGATAGACTGCCAAGTACCACCTGTCCATATTGCTCAACAGATACTATGGGAGTTGTATGAACTGAATTTCCATCAAGAGCTCATTTTGCTGGATGCTGAGCTCAATACAAGTGGAATGTCATCTTTTGATCGCCAAGACCTTCTTGAAGCTTGTTGGGTGGGGACTGCTGATCATATTGATCTGAAAAGTGCTTCAAAAGGACTTGCTGCATTGTCTTTGGAGGATCATCTACCATATCTGGCATCATTGCACCAAATTATGATGACTTGGAGAGGTGATCAGCTGGCAGAGCTACTTGATCTGTTTCCCAACAACAGCAAGAGCCACAATTTTCAGATTATTGTCGAGAGAATAGAGCGGTCAATGGCTATTTTTTACACACAATCTTTTCTTGCCACTTTTGGTCATGCAGCATTGTTACCACATTGTTTACTTTAGCTGTCCATTTGCTATTCAGTTCATTACTATACATTTTGCTTTGGCTGCACAATGGTGCCACAGAAGAACTTGTATATTGTTCTATCAATGTATATATACTCAGCTTTATCATAGCAGTACTTCAGTATTGTTCTCTTCATTATATATCTACAATGGTAGACTTTGTTTTGTAGCTTGATTCAGTGACGCTCACATCTATTTCTAGTCATATGAGTTGATGCTTGCAAACCCACTCAATTCCTGGTGTTACAACCTTTTGTTGTTGGCTCAGTTGCCCTTTGCAGCTGTCGATGCTGATATACAGGGCATAATCTCTGATCATGACACTATTCATGCCCTGGCAATGCAGCAATTAGCTCATTTGACAGGCTGTGATGTCTGAATTGGTGACTATCATCATCACCAATCATATGATTATGCTATTATCATCAATCATATTCAAGTAAGTACCTTAAATCTGTTTCTAATATATCTTTCAAAATTCTAATGATGCGTTTGGTTAGCGCTCTGAGCTGTTCAGCTCTGATAATAGTTAGTGGAGTTGTAGTGTTGTTCTGTATATATAAATGCATCAATAATGTATGCTTTTTTCTCAAATACCTGAGTATACCCCTGGGTACCTGATGCTACCTGGGGGTCTTATATACCTCTGGATACCCATGTATCCGTATCTGGTGAGTACAGGTACCCCTTGAGCCATGGTACCACTGGATACAGGTCTAACTGTTTGTGTGCCTTATATCGGCAGGTATGAGTACAGGTAATCTGGCAGGTGTACTTGTGTCATACTCTGTGCCCCACCAGAAGTTGTATAAGACAGCTGCCAAAAGGCATGAAGCCCAAAGAAGATATTCTGCAAAGCATTACAATTGGTTGGTCCATGATTTTCAAGCATCTTTTGCCTTGAGTACTTATGTCTGTTAGCCATAAAGACAGCATCAACAGCATTCGACGGGAACAATGTGCCAAAGCAGCTGAAGAAGCAGAGCAAGAACAGTCAGGTGACTACAGGCTACAAATTTGTATATTTCAACTAAATAGACTCTTCCTTATCAACAGAGAATTAGAGAATTGCAGGAGATGTGCTCAGGAGTAAGTGGAGTTCTATAGAGAGGGTGATAGCAAAGAGGGAAGAGAACGGAAAGAAATGAAAAATGCCACCTGAAACTTCAAACATTGCCCAGATATGCACAAATATTGTTCAGCCCCAACAAAAAAAGCACATGGCTATCTGGAATCTGGATCTCACAGAAATTAGATGTCAGTTTTATCATATCTTTAATCTTATCAGTTTTGCTGTATCTTATCAATTTTATTTTTGCTCAGGTGTACAAACTGAACTGTTGACTCTGACAGTGAAGCTTCATTTCATACCAAAAAATACAATGTTAAATTCAATGTTACAAATAGTGACAGAGCTATCTGAGTAAAGTTCAGTGATTATAATACAGGATTAACATGCCTTTTTGAAGTGAAATGAATATTAGTTGAAAAGCTGAGGATCATTGGTGTGAATATGTACCATTCAAGCATCATCAAGATCTGTCAATATGTCTTTGTGCAAGTCTTCTGGGCCAAAAATGTGTTCATCTAGTTTGTCTTCATTCCTTGGCCTCACTGGGATACAAATCTTGATCTCGCTTCTACCAGACTGCATTGAAGGGGGCACCAAATGTATATTTGATTCCTTTTGACTTCCTGATTCAAAAGTGACCACTGAAGATGAGGATCAATAATGCTTACCTTTGCTGTGAGTTCTTTCCTCTGTTTCTCTTTCTTTTCTCAATACTTCAAGAGTTTACACATGCACTTTAGTCCTGATGTCAGCTCCCACCTACTTAATCTTGTTATAAAGTCTTGCCACTTAAGAATTTGAAATGACATACGAGTTCTCAGAGGCTGGGTAGCCTTTCCACTGTTGTATGATTAAGTTAGTGTTGAAGTCCCAGTGTTGTTCTACTTAGTTTCATTTGCTTGCTTACCTTGATTAAATATTCCTATGAAGTGTTATCACTAGTAGGATAAAAAGCAACAGAAAAGTACTTATGGGTTCTGGTTTCCCAACTTGATGCTGATGATTTAGAATCTTCTCTGCAGTGATTCCACTGTAATTATTAAATGATGGGCCAGAGTAACATCTGAAGTTACTTATCAATCTCCCAGAACTGGACACCATTCCTAAAGTAACTTTGTGGCATTTTCTTGAGTTCTGTTGTGGTCAAGTTGGTGTTTGAGATGTTGAGCAGGAAAGAGTCATGAATTAAAGTTAGAGAATGCAACACCAACTTACATAATACCAGAATAATTAGATGTCAGTATTATCATATCTTTAATCTTATCAGTTTTGTTGTATCTAATCAAATTTATTTTTCTGTAGCTCAGTACTGAATCATTGACTCTAATACACATGCAGATATGTTGAAATGTTCACAACAAAAACCATTGCAGCATTTTATATGAGGGCAAGATAGTAACCTAACATACATCTCAGTACAACAGAAGTAAAAAGTCAAACATGCAGCATTTCTGACCAGTGTATGTTGTAGGTGCAGAGTGAAAGAAAAGTGCAGGAGATGTTAGCCATTTGCACCACATGTTAATGACACTGATTTTGGGGTCACAGAAGTGATGTAAAGGCTCTAAGACTCCCTAATCAACATCTAAGTGCGAGTTGGGGTTTGGTGTTGTCAAAGGTTCCATACACAGTTATCTCAGATCTCATAGAACTGCCTCTGAAAGATGTCTCTGTGTTCATAGTCACAGCTAGACTTGGATGAACCAAGACAAACAGACAGACAGACAGAACACATCAGGAAAAAGGCCCCTGTCCCAATGGTGTCCTAAGGATATCTGCAAGATAGCCTGAGGACATCTTAGGAGGCCTAGGAGTCTTAGGAGTCTTAGGAATCTTAGGACATTTTCAAGAACATAGACCTATGCCTTAGAGACCTAGGACTCCTAAGACTCTCTAGGACACCCCCAGGACAGCCCAGGACAGCTCCAGGACAGCCCAGGACAGTGAGGACTATCCTGGGTATCCTAAGTATCCTAGGACACTAAGGATAGTCCCTAGTATCCTAAGTCTCCTAGGATAGTCTCCACTGTCCTAGGATGTCCTGGGCTGTCCTGAGGCTGTCCTGGGCTGTCCTGGGGGTGTCCTAGAGAGTCTTAGGAGCCTTAGGTCTCTAAGGCGTAGGTCTATGTTCTTGAAAATGTCTTAAGACTCCTAAGACTCCTAAGACTCCTAGGCCTCCTAAGATGTCCTCAGGCTATCTCAGGCTATCTTGTAGATATCCTCAAGACACCATTGGGACAGGGCCTTTTTCCTGATGCAGAACAGAACAGACACAGACACAGACAGAAAGACAGACAAATAACTCTGGACCAGCGTCGCAGAGGCATCAGGAAAAAGGCCCCTGTCCCAATGGTGTCCTAAGGATATCTGCAAGATAGCCTGAGGACATCTTAGGAGGCCTAGGAGTCTTAGGAGTCTTAGGAATCTTAGAACATTTTCAAGAACATAGACCTATGTCTTAGAGACCTAGGACTCCTAAGACTCTCTAGAACACCCCTAGGACAGCCCAGGACAGCCTCAGGACAGCCCAGAACAGTGAGGACTATCCTAGGTATCCTAAGTATCCTAGGACACTAAGGATAGTCCCTAGTATCCTAAGTCTCCTAGGATGTCCTGGGCTGTCCTGAGGCTGTCCTGGGCTGTCCTGTGGCTGTCCTAGGGAGTCTTAGGAGTCTTAGGTCTCTAAGGCATAGGTCTATGTTCTTGAAAATGTCTTAAGACTCCTAAGACTCCTAAGACTCCTAGGCCTCCTAAGATGTCCTCAGGCTATCTCAGGCTATCTTGTAGATATTCTCAAGACACCATTGAGACAGGGCCTTTTTCCTGATGGAGCCAACAAAATGGGTTCAAATCGATTCAATCACAAGCTAGATTAACCAGCAAAACTCTATTTTATCACTTTGGCAGATGCTCAAGGCTCCCTGTCATGTGTACAATGATTGCTTGCCTATCTAGAAGGTATACAGCCAGTTTATATACTGCTAGAGTGATAGGTATTTCAAATAAGTAGGAAAAAGACAGAAAAACAGAAACTGAGTGGTGAGATAAGGTCATAGATATGAAACAGGATACAGAAATGGATATTTATGGTGAGTTGGGTGTGGAATGTCTGTTCTGCAAAGCATAAATATGGGTATAAAGTGGGTTTGTGCACATAAAGTGCTTGAATATTTTTAGGGGATAGATAACTGCATGCTGTTAGGAACAGCAAGAAAAGGCTGCAGAAGTCGGGATCATTCGATAAGAAAAGGAGGGGACAGAAAGGAAAAAGGAAGGAAAAGAGGGGGAAGGAAAAAGGGAGAAGAGGGGGGGAGGGAAGGGGAAAAAGAGAAGAAGAGAGCGGGCACTGTGCTGGGCATGTCATTCTGCTGCGCAGAGTCTGCTAGAGGTCAGTCCTATCTTTGGAG
>RCHF01001448.1:0-39717 GCA_003987895.1 Neonothopanus nambi | reverse complement strand
AGGGCGGAACATTCAAGGCGCTCATCCGCCAAATCTAAGAGGGCGACAATGCTAAAAAGGACATTAACGTAAGGCCGCACGGACGGATCCTAAAATATTTCTTTACCTTTCTCTGAGACTGACGCTCTGAGCGCTCTTGGCGTCGACGTACAAGGTCCTGGGTTTACCAGGAAGATCCAGAACCATTCCCTCAAAAGATGAACCCATGGTTGGCGCAGAGATAGAAATGCTTTTAGCATAAGGCAAGGCACTTAAACCATGTTGAGGAAAGAGAGTCATGAGGAAATCGAGAGCATCCTTTTGTTGTGCATGTGCGGCTAGTGGAGAATCGCTCCTGTCGCTACAGTCGCTACCACCGTCGGGAGTAAGAGATGGTGTGGAAAGATCAGAGCTAGATCTGACTGGGATAGCTCGGGGGCTAATCAGTGGATTTGGGCGGGGTAAAGACGAGGCTAGTGGTGTTTTAGCTTTGGGGTATGCAAGAGGTTTGTTGAGAGAGTAAAAGGATTCGGGAGAGGAAGAAGTGGTGGGAGATAAAGGCGTCGGCCTGCCTGTCACACAGTCCGACGACCCTCGATCAGGAGGGCATTTTACTTTAGGGATGTCAAAACCGCCACTGTAAATAGAAGATGAGATGAGATGAAGACAAGCGATGTAGAGATTTACTCACCCCGGGCCCGCCAGAGAAGGTAGTAGAATAGTAGTACATGTCGTCAGTGCCTTGCATTTGGCACACAGCAAGCACACTAGGCTCGATGTCGAAAGTTGCAGCCCCATCTCCAACGGTTTGACGACCGTTGCTGAGAAAAGAGTTCAGAGGAAGATATAAGAAGAGAGAAGCTGAAGGACATACGTGGGGCAAAGACTAGATTTTTGATTGGATAAATTTGACATTGTATTCAATGACATTTGCCAACTTGATACGAGAACTTGGGTAGAAGAATAAGGTGTTAGCAGACAGGACTTGGTGACTGTTAGTTGGAGAGATTGGAGAATTACAAAAAGCCGTGGTGCGAGGATGACAAATACATTACTAAGCAAATGTGGCGGTGTCCCGGGTCTCTCGGGGTCTCACCTTCGGTCCCAGCTGTTGTCCTGCCCAAATTTTTGACCGTTGTGCTCATCAACGTCGACGTTCCTCAAGACTGTGAGTATACTCCCTCCAATCTTTCAAGTTTAGGTGCTACTGTCGTTCATTGTTCTACTCATCGACACTTTCTTTGTGTTTGCGTTGAGTTTGAGCTGGATGGCGGTAGCTGGCTTTGGATGACCTTGTGACTTCTCTAACTCTCACTTACAGAACTTTTTCGCCCTACACACAAAATGGCTGACGCTCCTCGAGGACGCGGTGGATTCGGACGTGGACGTGGTGACAGAGGTCGAGGACGTAGGGGTCCTCGTCGTGGAGCTCGCAAGGACGATGAGAAGGAGTGGTATGTGCTACAATCGATTATAACTGTCTGCGACCGATTCTGAAATGTACATACAGGGTCCCTGTCACCAAGCTCGGACGTCTCGTAAAAGACGGTAAAATTAAATCTATGGAAGAGATCTACCTCTTCTCCCTCCCTGTCAAGGAGTTCCAGATTGTGGACTTCTTCCTGCCAAAACTCAAGGACGAGGTCATGAAGATCATGCCTGTCCAGAAGCAGACGCGTGCTGGTCAGCGTACCCGCTTCAAGGCTTTCGTAGCCATCGGTGACTTTGACGGACATGTCGGTCTCGGTGTCAAGTGCGCAAAGGAAGTCGCCACCGCTATCCGTGGAGCCATCATTCTCGCCAAGCTGTCGGTCATCCCTGTAAGGAGAGGTTACTGGGGTTCCGCTCTCGGAGAGCCTCACACTGTCCCCTCAAAAGTCAGCGGAAAGGTCGGATCCGTTATGTGTCGTCTGATCCCTGCTCCCCGAGGAACGGGTATTGTTGCTGCCCCCGCCTCCAAGCGATTGCTGCAGTTGGCCGGTGTTGAGGATGTGTACACACAGTCCAAGGGTTCGACAGCAACCATGGGTAACTTCTTGAAAGCCACCTTTGCAGCTGTACGTGTCTTAATATCCGTATTATGTCCGTGTCTGATTCGTTCCCGTTCCAGATCACCAAAACGTATGCATTCCTCACGCCTGATCTCTGGCGTGAGATTCCCTTGTCGAAGTTGCCGTACGACGAGTACAGCGCTCACCTACAGCTCACGAGTGGGAAGAAGGCGTATTAGTTTTCTTTCTGTGTATATTCCTTTCTGTAACGTGTTGACTGAATTGATTTTCCTCTAACTGCGACGTTATGATATCGTGGGAAAATACACCAAGACTCTTGGAGAGGCCCCTAATAAGAAATGGCTGTAAGAGTGAATAACAGCAGGTTTGCTTCTTGCCTCCTACTAACATGTCTACTCGCCATCCTGCCTTTGCTGCGCTACCCAGGTAGTCTTCTTCATTTTGCGATTTTTATTTTTCTCAATTTAATGATATTCTTTTCTCTAGTTCTTCCGCTCGTCCGTTCCCTGGCCCTCCTTCTCTTCCCATACCACCTCTCCCTACTCGCTCATATACAGAGCCCTTGAAACCTATTCCTCTTCCCAAGGTTCATCATCATCATTCTGTTTCCATGTCCCAGCTGCCAGCCGAAAGGGTTCCTCCAGTCGACCCCCGTAAAGCCCGTCGTCACTGTACCGATTTTGATTTTAAGCGTGAAGGTTTTTCTGTGACGCTAATTCCATCTGAACCCACCCCAGATGATGCCAGTCTTGCCAGTCCTGGGCCTACACCGCCTGGCACATTCAGCAGCTCTGGGTCTGACGCATCGTCTCTTCATGACCTCCAGTTTGACTTTCCGCAACCTCCTCCCACTGTCCCGATGTTACGTCGCATGAGAAGCACACCTTTGTTCACGCTAGGCGATACGGAATATACGAGGAACAGGAAGAGATGGGGTGCTTTGCCTATATCTCGTAGTCATGCTCTGATGTCGTCGACCGCGAGCAGCGTGATACCATGGGATAGCCATGGAGAAGCTAGCAGTCTGTCTGATTTGGGGGCAGAAATAACTGTCTCTCCCCCCTTTGGTGACGATTGTCACCAGACAGTGCATGGTCCTATAAACGATCTTGAGCTGGAGATGCAAGGGGAAAGTTTAATGATGGAAGCTTCAGATCTCAGCTTTGATCATCGCTCTGGAAGATCTTCCGTTGATACTTCTGCGCGTGGCACTCTCCCTTCGGCTTCAAAATCTTCGTCCACTCTTAAGCCAGGCCTTACAAAATCCCATTCATCCTATAGTTCGGGCCATGGAAGGCATTTGTCAGCCCTTTCACCTCCGCCTCCGCCTATTCAGCCCCCTCCACCCTCAAACTCTTTCCCCCCTACTCACCGCCAAGTATCCAAGATGCGGTCTCTCAAGTTCGCGCCGGAATGTAGCTCTTCTCTGGAGCGCCTCGATGTTAGCATGGAGAAACCTAAGCCAGAGAAATCGTTATTCCGCGGACGATCTATATCAATGGACTTCCACAGAGGATGTCCGAGTTCCGCGACCGATGCCAATCTACTAGCGAGACGTACCCAAAATAACGAACCTAGCTCTTACCTTCCGCATTTGAAGGACGGTAGTGATCGAAACTTGAGAGCACACCGGTCTACTGCGAGCGGCCTCAATCTGCAAACTGACCGCGATCGTCCAGCGGGACTCTCTACCCCGTTCCTTCATCGTCCTGTTCGCAACATTCCTAGCAGGCCTTCATCCCGCGGTAACCAATTTAGCTCAGCACCATCTCCCGCGCTTAGGTCGTTCATCGAAATCACACCTGAGCGTGTTCATCGCAAGGGGGTGGCTGGTCATCGAGACAAGGTGAAAAAGCTCTTGGCAAGAGCAAGTCAGGTGTTTGATCTTAAAAATCTGCGGAAAAAGGGAGGTTCGTAGGTTGGCATATCGATTTGGACTTTGGACGCCTGCCGTTATTATTCATTCCAGAACTTGGTACTTGTTTTTGCTTTTCATCTGTATTTTCTGGGACATTCGGATTTGTCGCTGCATTATCATCTCTCGATCTGTATCTGTATCTGTATCTCTGTTAGCTGTTCTCATTTCGGTATAATTTACATCTACCGTTTTCATTGATCATTAGATATATGTATCTCACAATCAAGTGCAGCTTTGTACCATTACATAGCAACCCTCTTTACGTGGAAGATAAGCTGGTTTTTGTTTCAGGTATTCAATGCGAGTACAAAAGATACAACAGCAAACTACAAATACTATGTACAAGTGGAGGCATATGAAAGCAAGTGGGATAGCAACGAAGATAGCAAGTCCTCTACGACTCTTCACGATGCATTGATATTGACTTTGTCTTCGGAAGGCGAATAGCGCTCCACAATCATGGGTAACTGACAGCCTTTGGAGAATTTCTTGTAAATATACGGCCGTGTCAAGACACTACAAAGAGTTCAGGTGAGCGCATATACAGAAAGGCTACATAGTCCAGACTTACACGTTAGCCTTGACGATCTTGTCACCTGTCTCCTTGAATACGAAGTTGGTGAGAAGAATGAAAAGGAAAGTCTTGATTTCAATCATAGCAAAACGCAACCCTATACAGGACTACAAATGAAATCAGATCAAGTCTCAAATGCTGTAACAGTAAGATAATCCTTACTCGCGGTCCTGCAGAGAAGGACATGATATTCGAAAACAATCCTGGTTGCTCCAGAACCTTCTCTGGCAGATGATCCCATCTGTCCGGACTAGAACACATACGGAAAATTAGCCCCCATGTAAATTTAGTACGAAAGAAGTCATACTTGAAAGTCCAAGCGTCTTCTCCCCAAACTTGCCTATCTAAATTGAAGGCTTCTATGGACACATGCACGAAGGTTCCTTTGGGAACATGCACGCCACGCGAATTTTCATCCACTGTGCCATCTCTATAATGTATAGGATATAATGTCGGTATCACGTCGTCCTGTGTTGCAACCCGTAACGACGAGTGCAGCGGAGGTATAAGTCGCAGACATTCTCGAATCACATTATGCAAAAAAGGCAATTCTGATAGTTTCGAGTATAGTGATTGAATTTCGTCTTCTGTCAGGTCAGACAAGTCTGGAGAGGAAGACGGCGGTATGATGGAGAAGAGCTCCGCACGTAGGCGAGACTGTATTGCAGGATTTTGGGAGAGAAGATAAAAAGTCCACGTTAAAGAAAGAGAGGACGTGTCAGAACCCGCGAACATGACAGTGTTGATAGTGTTCAATATATCCTCATCGCTTATACGTTGTTCAATGGGCAGATCAACTGCAACATTGGACTTGACTAGGATAGAATTCCATTGATCAGGAAGGATTCACAGTAAGGGGGGTCGAAACTTACGGAGAAGTGTGAGTAAGTCTTTTCCGTCATACACCACGCCACTTTTTTCACCTTCTGCAATCTTGCGTTTCTTTTCTTGAATGAGATGACCAGCTTCATGCCTGATAACGGCTTGGCAACGTTCCACAGTTCGCGTTCTCTCATTCGGCTAGAAGCATGGTGAATATTTAGAAGGCAATGCACACAAAGTCATGATGCGTACCCAAAGCTTTGAAAGAAACGGAAAGTATACAGATAGCAGAGTTTCCCAGAACTTGCCCTGAGATATACAAACTTCGAACATCACTTTGTACGCCAAGAAGAACTCGTTAGACTCGTCTTGTATGGCATTGAAGTTATAATCAAAGCCTGTGAAACAGTAACAAGACGTCAGCATAGGTTACGAGTTGAGCGAGATATATATTGACCTGCTATTCCAATAACATCAAATGTCGCTCGACTTGCCCATTGACAGACATCCAAGACAGCACTCTCGGATTTGCCGTCCATTGGCATTTGCGATGCAATGATCTCCAGCCACCTATCCTTCAACTGCGTGCCTTTCTGGAATACCAAAGGAACCAATGCGCGCATGTTCTGTATGGAGAACGCCGGAGTAGCCACGCGTCGCTGACGCTTGTGTACATGCCCCTCCGCTGAGAGCATGCCGCATCCAATGAGGGAGTCGATGAGCCGACGAGATTGCCAGGGTTTTTGGTAGATTGAAGTGTTCTTCATAACATGGGATAGGGAAACGGGGTCAAGCGTTAATAAACGGTCATCCCACTATAAGTAGATTCAGCTGTTCAACGGAATGTTCTGAAAAAACAAAACTGCTGTTCGACGTACTGGACCAACTCCGCGGATGCGCACAGAACGACCGTACTTCCTCACAAAGTTCTCATGCACGTTTGGGGAGATATTTGGACTGGATAGCGAGGTTAGATACTGTCGACATGGAGTGTCTGTGAGACATACTCAAGTACTGAGGAAAGATGGTTCGACAAGAGTTTCGGTACCGGCGGACCACTAAGATGTCGAAGAGGGTTCAAACGCGGGACTAGGAAGAGCAAATAGACTACGAAAGATATGAATGCGACGAGCAAGACGAGTAAAACAGCAACAGGACCCATGAAGAGGTGAAGATGGACGTAAGCTTGAGAGCTGGAAACATTCTGAATGAAAACAATAAGAGTAACTGATAGCACCCAGCATGGGCCATGCCAAGGCCATGCGCGTCTACGAGTCTCATGTTTGGTCTAGCTTCGGTCTGGTGCTACAACAATAAGAAAGTGTACAAGTACATAGTATTACAATAACAATTTGCTTCTGGTCCAGTCCTTCTAGTTCTCGTACAGCGTGATGACCTGATCAACCGTAGATCTCTTGTCTTTTTTACTCGCCGTCGTCGAGGTCTTGAGATCGGGCACCGCCAAGAGGGTTGGCAAAAATGGAGAAGGTATAGAGGCCAAAGCCGGGGGTAGAGGGAATTCGTCTAGATCAATAGACACACTGCTAGTAGTTGACAACAAGCTGGTGTTGCTGGGATGAGTTACCAAGAGCGAGGGAAGTTGAGCGTGTAATAAACCATTGTCTTTGACAGATAATTTATCGCTATCGAGGGAGCCAGAGAGTGATATCGATTCAGAAATGACGACCGTAGGAAGTTCCGGTATGGGACTTGAAGGTGTTGAAGTTCGCCAGGACATCAACACGCCTTTCTTCACCTCGATGCTTTGCGTCTGAGCTCTCTTAACCTCGTAAATGACGACGTCTTCTTCCTCTTCTTCCTCCTCCTCTTCCCATAGGCTCACAGATGACATACTATACATAGACGTAACAGAGGTTTGAAGCACGCTTTCAGAGCATAGACTTTCAAACTGTGTCGTGGCCGTGCTTTGAGAAGACTCGGATTCCATCTTGTCCCTATGGCCTCTTCTACAAGCACTCTCCATGCCGGCGCGTAGGGACAGCATTGCAGCGATATCGGCCTCCTCTTCAGTTTGAAAAGCAGGAACACGTCTCGGAGGCGTGGGAGGCGTAAGTTCTGGGGTACGAAAAGGATACGCAAAAGTAATGTCTTTTTCGATCTTGTCATCTGGAAACACAAAGTCCTTAGCCTTGGCAGGTAATTTGGGAGTTTGAGGCAATGGCGGAAAGCGAGGTTTGGCAGAAGAGAATTCGGATGGGTGTGGGTAGTCGTCCCTATACGTAATTTGTACTAGGCGGATGAGACCTATGCCGCCCACGAGAATAAGTATTGAGAAGAGAGTAATGAGCACAATGACTTGAGTATTGTCGAGCTGACGATGATGTACTGTCGGAATAGGAAGAGTGGGAGCGACTAGATCTGTTGAATTTATATTGAAAAGCGCTGTGGAAAGAGAATGAGTCTGCTCCGGCGGGGAGTTGAGGAGATTCCCTGGCAAGCAACAGTTGTAAAACTTGTATGATTACAATCGAATGTTGACCTACTAGGGCTGTGATGGTAGTACTTTTTGTTAATGGAAGGCATAGTCGTTAGTTAAAGGAAAGACAGGAATGTGGAGATGGAAGCGAGTAAGAGAGAAGAATGGACGCGACCCAGCCATGCCGCGGCGCTTGGCTCAAGCACCCTCGTAAATGAAGCAACTCTTCATTGACTCGTATTACTATAGCGTCCATGCAAATAATTTACGACTAACTGTACAAACTCTTCTGATGTCCGAGCTCAATCAACTCTTTTGTACGCCTGTTGAATGCTCTGCAGCTCCTCCCACCACTTTTTATTCTCGCCAACAATCTTACTGAGTCCCTCATAATCCAACAATTCCACATCACCATCCGATCCAGACAACGAAGCTTCTCTCTCCAGGAGCCGTTCAATTTCCCCTTTCTGGGTTAATAGCGTCTGGAAAGACTCCAGGTATTTCACGTAAGACGACGTATACCTGGTACGCAGGCCAGCATGATCGGTTGGCAGTGCACCGCCATGAGTTGTGCTGCGTGAGTTTGAATGACGCGAGTCAAGAGAAGAGGGTGTAGTCGTGGGAGGTGTGAGCAAAGGCAAGGCACTCGATCGTGGATTGGATTGTATCTCTCCCTCGTCCTCTGAGGATGTGTATATGGGCGAGCGACGACGTCTACTCCCGTTTTTGACGGTAGAATTCCTTGATGAGCTCGCACCATTTTGCGGAGGTAAAGGCGAGGGCTCTTTCTTAAATTTTGGTAGAGGAGAGGGTTCTTTCTTGATTTTCGGTAGAGGAGAGGGCTCTTTCTTGGGAGCTTTGACCGCCACATTGGCTGAAGCGGTCTGAGGTTTCTTTGGCAACTGGGCGTCCCTGATGGATTTGCTTGGTCTCGAGCTATCTCTCTCTCTATCCCGAGCCTCCATCGGAGCCAAACGTTCCATACCCTCCTCTGTCTTCCTTCTCTTCGTCCCAGGCACCCTCAAACTCTCCTCCTCGTAATCAAAATCATCGTCCTGCTTCACCTTCTTACGTTTCAGCGAAGAGACGTCAGCGTATCGGCTCGATTCTTGTGACGAGATACGCTCCTTTGATTTTTCTTTCTCCTTCGTACTACCCCTGCCGCGTTCTCTGTCCGAATCCATAGACTCCTCCCTTAGGTGCTTGACCCGATTGACAGGAGCAGGTCTGTCGTCATTCCCTATCCCCCGACCGTTTACAGAAGATGAAAGCCTGTCATCCTTCCGCACCCTGGCTTCGCTAGATGTCTGGGGGAGCGATTGCCTATCATCCTTCCTCACCTTGACCTCGCTCGTTCGCCGCGTACCGTCTTTCATCTGCACATCACCACTATCTCTCGCTGCTGCGAGGGAAGCATCTACTGTCTTGGTCTCGCTTGTCTTGTTCAATTTGAAACCAGACCCAGGTGGCTTTCGAGTAGCTGGGGAGAGGCGGGCACCACTCGTAGTACTCGACTTACTACTTGATGATGAGGCGATCAGAGGTGGTGGAGGAACTTTTCCAGTCTTTCCAGTAGAAGCACCTGGCTTCTCAGAAGAAGTGCCAGGCCTTGGCTTACTTTCGTCTTTGATCATGATCTCGGTTTTAGGATCTGTCTTGCGAGCTTTCTTTCCTTTGACTTCTGTAGAAGACACACCCCGTTTTGGGGCAGATGCGGAAGTGGAGGCTGAAGTGGAGGGGATCGGTGCAGGCGAGTCCGCCCGTGGAGGCCCGCCGTTCGACGGAGCCCGGTATTTGACATGTCCCCAAGCGGGATCACTTTCAGGTATATTTAGTGACTTGAGATTAAGTCGAGCTGCCCTGGCCAAGCTGGTTCGATCGGCTTCGGACAGCTTGGGCCACTCATAAGGACGAACGTCGAGCCATGCTTCCGGCTTTAGGCGCCATATTCGCTGGGAATTTTTCGAAGAGGCAACTTGCTCTGCAACCTATAAGAGGATGAGCATGATGAAGAAACAGAATGATTGACAGATGACACGCACTTGATGCATAGCTTCTAAAATATCCTGTCTCGTATTGGAGTCGCAATTGGAGCCACCCACTGCTTTGAGAGTATCTTCGGTAGTGCGCTCTGCGGCAGCTATATAGTGGATGAGTCTTTTTCGAAGAGGAACAGCGGCATTGTCCTGAACCTGTCGCTGGGGAGGATGAGTAGATGGTGATGCCTGATGAGGACGGGGTGGCAATGTGCGTGAAGTGGCAAGGGATCCAGATTTAGGCTGGTCGCTAGCCTTGACAGGCTTCCTGAACATGGATGAGGGATCCTTCTTCTTCTTTGCATTTGGGGGAGGAAGATCAGGTGGAGTTTCGATGAACTTTGTTTTAGAGACGGAACGCTGCTCAGCGACATCGGCCGTCCTCTTGTGTATGCGAGCTTGCAGTTCTGGATCGAGTTCACGCTCAGGAACGGTGAGCTTGCCGGTGACATTGGCGTAGAGCCTGAGCGGTGCATAAGGTTTGAGCGCCGAGGCTGATCGTAAATATAACTCGTGACAAATGTCTTCCTTCTGAGAATACAAAGGAAAGAAAGAATCTCCTATTTTCAAGCCCTAGAGAAAGTTGAGATATAAAACAAAATGAGATATACGGAAGACGCACAGGATTATCACCCATGAGGAACTCCATTTCAGGCGGAGCATTTGGAGGGAAAGCATCGAATAGATTCAAGACCTCTGTGGATAGCCTAAGCAGCATAGCACGCTTTGGCTTCGACTGGATAGTCTCTCCAGGACGAGAGTTATTCTGGAGAGCATAGGAAGCATTAGGTGGAAGTGGCATTATAGACGAGAGACGGTGGTGCGCCACTGAAAGTTAATAGGAAAGACAAACAATGGAAAACAGATGCAATCAGAGAACAAACACAGTATATTCTTATTCTCTGCTATAACAGGGCTGTACGACTACCATCCGTGTATTATGTATGTACCATCATTCGTCCCTTGTCTTCTACCACTATGAGACTTTTCTCTGGTCTCCTTTTCTTTTTAGTCTCTACAACTCTAGCTTTCGAGGATTCAGTTACAGATTATGCTCCTAGTGTCAATATCGAATGTCCAGATCTCTCAACTACAGAGTTTGTCCGCGAATGGACTGCCTTGAACCAGTCGATCAACCCTCGTGAGGCAGAATATGTCTCCACTCGTATCAACACCACTATTGCAGATGCGTGGAATACTTGGTTGGGTAACGGCTCTCAGCTTGGCTACAACATCTCTTCCTTCCAAGGCAATTTCCCAAAAGTCGGTATTGCTATTCCTGGAGGAGGTTTGCGCGCTGCACAATACGGCGCTGCAGCTCTCAGCGGAATCGACGCTAGGAATGATTCTGCCAAAGCCGCTGGCACCGGTGGTCTCTTGCAGGTCTCCTCCTACTTGACTGGTCTATCAGGTGCGCGCGCGTGCTATCCGACCTTGAACGCGTGTTTCTAACCCTCGTCTCAGGCGGTTCATGGATAACAGGCTCCTTGTTCTTTAACGATTTCCCTACATTGAGCGACTTGGTTTTTGGAAATGGTGGCAATCTTACTGGCTGGCTTCTCGACATTCCCTTCGCTACTCCCGATGGCGACGACCTCTTCTCAACAAATAATCAATATTTTTACGGAAGTCTCCTCTGGAGTGTCATGTCCAAGGCAAATACTGGAATGTACGTCTTCATCATCCAATGTTCTCCCAGCTCAGTTCTTACTATCCCTTGCAGCGATACATCTATAACTGACCCTTGGGCTCGAATGATCTCCTACCACTTTTTGAATCAGACATCTCGCCAAAACTTCTTCACCAATGACACAGCTCATGGTGCAGGTCAGCTGTGGTCTAACATTCCGACTATCCCTGCTTTCCAACAGTATCAAACACCTTTTCCCATCCTCGTCACTGATTCCCGTCCCGCCAATGACAACGCCACCACAGCCTTGACACTTGATCCTACAGTATACGAGGTCCGTCTCTACCTCCCACACATCTTCATTCGTGTCAATCTAATGCTGGACGTGCGCAGATCACCCCCTTTGAATTCGCTTCCTTCGACCCTGGGCTCTCCGCAGGTGTCAACCTCACCTTTGCTGGAACACCCATGACTAACAAGATGCCGCTCAACGGCTCAGCTTGTGTCACCGGTTTTGATCAAGCGGGCTTTATGATGGGGACCAGCGCAAGTCTGTTCAATGTGAGTGTATTACCTGTCCGTGTCACTAACAGAAAGAGCTGATTTGTATCAGCAAATCTTGGACTTTGCCCACAACACGTTGCAAGGATTCTCTCAGTCCGATGGTTCTGGGTTGCTCTACGTACTCTCGCGTCAACTGAGTGAAGTCCGCACTCGTGCCGATGATGTTGCGAATTGGCCTAATCCTTTCAACGGTCTCAAGAATACTACCTACGAAGATACATCCTCCACGTGGCTGTCGTTGATTGACGGCGCTTCAAATGGAGAGAACATTCCTCTAGGGCCGCTGTTTGTGAGAAGCAGGGAGCTGGATGTCGTAGTGACTCTTGATGGCAGTGCTGACGACCCTAACAATTGGCCAAAGTGAGTCCAGATTTAGTAGCTGTAGCATTTTTGGTACTGATTGCGTGGTTACTGCAGTGGTACCGGTCTATTGATCAGCTCGCAGCGACAGTCAACTCTATTGGAGGCTACCCATCAGTCGTTCCCACCTTTGCCACAGACTGCCCAAGCGTTCATCGATACGGGCGTTCGAGAGCGCAGCACCTTTTTCGGATGTGACCCTACGCAGAATCCCCCAGAATTTCCCTTGATCATTTACATACCCAACATGCCACCCTTCAATGGAGATAACCCGGTCGCAAAGTAAGTTACATTTTATAATGCGGCGGGTTCTTTCCAACCCTAACCCAATCCACAGTACCGGAACGTTTCAACTTAGCTACACGCCATTACACCAACAAATTTTCTTTGACCAAGTACACAATAACACCATATCAGGCTTCACCCCGAACGAAAACACTGCTGATCCAAACTTTGGGAAATGCTTACAATGTGCAGCAGTCGATCGTGCCCGGTACAAAGTAAACCCGGTACCCAGTCGCTCGGATTTTTGCCAGCAATGCTTCAAACAGTACTGCTACGACCCGCAGAATCCTCCGAGCAATTCCGAGACGCCAAATCGGAAACAGACCTTTGTTGACCCGGATCCTCAAGGTTTGACCAAAGCAGAACTGTTCGTGGGACAGAATAAGTTCAAGTTGATAGGCGGAATTGTGGGATTGGTTGCGTTTATTGGGATCTTGATCGGTGGACTGTGAGTTTCTTTCCAAAATCTCTACTCATCTGTCGAATTAACCTGAAATGCCTGTAGAATATGGTGGAAGAAACGAAAAGACAGGAAGTTCCATGGGCATTATCAACAGGTTAAAGCCCTCCACGAAGAAGAGGAGTATTCCATGAAACGATACTCGGAATATATTCGCCCGGAATCATACGAGTTACCGTCTCATCAAGGCAGTGTTTTCTCTCACTCATAGATCTGTGATTTTTTTTTGTTGCTACTCTTTGCTATCTTCGGACTTGATGGACTTTGTAGACGCCCTGGCTATGCATGCTTACGAGTATATACGATTGGTTACGCTTGTTATCGACGATCTATGGACCTTCACGCATACTGTATTTAAGGCGGTCAGGTTACCCTCATATAATAGACAATGTATATCCTGCATAATGAATAAAGAATAGATAGGTATAAAAATGCTACGACTACATAATCTCATCTAGGGTCATATCTCCCGTGATGGTATCTAATGTTTGAGCAGATTTCACGTTTTCTTCGACATGACTTGTCATCATGTCACCGTTCGTGTTGACACTCCGATTCAAGGCTATGAGCGGAGGCCTCATTAGCCTTGTCATATTCGTCCTGGGTTTGAGTTCAGGAGGAACCGTAACAGATTTGTACATGTACAGCTCATTCTGTAGATCCTGATTCAAAGCATTCGCAGCTTCATGGGCCTTCGTCGACGCGAGCAATTTCTACAATATCGTCAAATTCGCCTGAACCCTGAGTATAAATCCACCAGCGGCTTACCTGTTTAGTCTCTGCTAACTCCTGTCGTATTCTTTCCACATACATAATTCTCTGAGCAGGATTTTGATGTCCAAGAATTTCCGCGTTGAAAGCACCAAGCTTTCGAGCCTCGTCTTCTGCGAGTGCGTTTCTTGCCAAAAGCGATTCTACTTCATCTGATAACGAGTAGTAAGCCTCCTGGAAGCGCTCGGCTTCTGTCAACTCTGCTGTCAATCTGAAAAGTATTTAGGAGATGTGATTCCAGTGAAACGCGACAGAACACTGACTGTCCAATCTCAGCCCTCAATCCATCTTCGGCCATTCTTGCCTTTTGGATAGTTGTCGTCAACCTCTGGACAGTATCCTTCTCCTTCTTTAGCACTACCTGGGCCACCTGCCTCTCCGTATTCAGCTTGGCTTCAATTTCAGCCACCTGATGCTTGAGAAGCTCAGAAGAAACTTTCAAATCATCAACCGTCTTCGTAGTCGCCTCCAGTAACTCCTGCGCAACATCGCGCTCTTTCTCAACCTCTTGGGAATGAGAGGAGAGAGCATCGCGAGTACGCACGGCGTCAGCGAGCTCGGTGGTACGAGCTTCGAATCTGACCTGCATTTCCTGAATCTCGTTATCGGCATCGGCATACGCGACAAGCAGATCTTTGTGCTCTAGGTGGTAGAACTGAAGTTCCAATTCTAGAGTATGGGAATTGCATTGTGCGATTTCTCCTTCGAAATGTCGCATATCCTGATCTATATCCGCTATGAGGTTATCTAGCGCATAAAAGCTGCTTGCAGGATGGTGCCCATGGGGCCCATCCATGCAAATGTCGGAGTAGAAACGTAATTCCTCCTCCAGCTGTTGTACACATCCTCGCAGTAAACGATTATCGTCTTGAGATTGCCGTATGAGATTTGCAAGTTCCACCACTTGGGCTTCCGAGTTCGCGATTTTCCGGGCAGCGCGCGCAGCTTGCAGTTGGAGTGAAGCATTCTCGCTTTTGAGGTACTCATAAGAGACTTTGGACACTGTACTCGCCGCGAGCTTGCCGTACTGCTGCGCAACATTGTACAACATAGTCTGATGATCTTCCAGTTGCTGCTCCAGAGTCCTTTGCTTTGCTTTTGCTTCTTCCGTAGCTACCTCCAAGCAATCCTGCGCCTCCTGTGCTTCACTCCGGGCGCTGACTATATCTGCCTTCAAAGCATCGACGGTCTCCCTCATCCCTCGAACTTCAGCATCATGTCTTCCTTTCAACTCCTTCAACTGACTTTCCACTAGCTCCCTCTTTTTCTTTTCTGCAGCGAAATTCTTCTCAAGCTCTGCAATCGTCCTGTTTTTCTCCGACACTTCCTCTCTCCTCTTTATCTCCAGCCCTTGCATAGCTTTCTTCAAATCTCCAACCTCCCCTTGCTTCGCAGTGATTTGTGACCGCTGGTGTTCTGACATGCGTAGCTTCACAGCAAGGTCTTTAATTTCAGCCTTGTCCGATAGAGCACTTTTCTTGAGCTCTTCAACGCGAGTTTCCAACGCAGCTTGTTGCTTCTTCTGCTTTTCCGCACGGTCAACCAGATCTGAGTTGGCTTTTTGTGTGCGAGCGAGCTCCATTTTCAAGCGTTCTATTTCGGCATTATGCTAATAAAGTTGTGAGCAACTATCAAGTGAAACATTCGTTTAAAGAGCGTACTGTCTTCTTCCCCTCATTGTGTATCTTCTCTAGCTCTTCCACCTTTCGCTGAAGAGCCGTATATCGAGCACCCGGGTCTGGCGGAGCAGACGATTTATGAGCCCCCTGCGACGGGGGTTTGACTATGTTCTTCTTCGTATCGGTGTTACATGCGCCAGGCCCTGAAGACTCCATTCAAAGAGGAACTCATAAGATGCGACGATGATACGTACCTGGAGTTTCCGATGGTTTTTGCTTCATGAAACGGTCCGTTTTTTCAAGAAATGCTCCGCGTTTGTACGCCTCCAGATGGGATTCTTGATAATCTATTTAAGTTCTCGTTGTGTATCGCAATATTTCGCACCAACCTTGGTCAAGATTATACGCGTTTGGACCAGGAACGTCAGATGCTGAGACGACATGGAATCAGTCGGTAATGCAAGATAGAAATTGAATAATCTCACTTTTTTCTGGCTCAAACCTTGGTCCTCTCGGAAACATTATAGCCAGGTCCAAGAGTTGAAGCTTCTGAAGCTCGATTGAAGCAAACAAACTCGCGCGCGCATCACGTGACCGCGTCACATTTCGCTCTCCTGCGACGCTCAAACATCCAGCTTGGACCGGTAGCATGTAAGTACAAAAGTATAAGTACAGTATGTACCATTATATGAGTTACGAACTCCTCTTTTGCTTCTTCCCTGCCTTTGGTACCTCGACCGAAACCTCCTTAGCTTTCCGCTTCTTCTTTTGCTTCTTCTCCTCCTCTTTTTTCGCCTCTTCAGCTTGTCGGCGAGCTAATTCAGCAGTGGCCTCACTCGTCTTTTTATTCAACGCCTGGAAAGTATCTTCATCGCTATCCACCTCATCTCCGTCGTCGTCCTCTGCGTTTTCGTTAGATGAAAGACCTAGCAATGCATCTTCCACCATATCTACATCTGTTGTGTCTGCCGGGTTTGATTGCGTTATTGCGGGGACGTGCATAGGTGAGAAAGGGTCGACTTGTAACGAGCCCAACAGTGATAGCATCTCATTCGCCACTGTCAACCTTACATACATCTCAGTAGTGGAAAAAAGAATCATCAAACGTACACATACCCTATGACTGTGAATTCCAAATACCCATCTACCTCTCCTAGTCGCGTGCCTGTCACCCGATGTATCCACGTTCCACCATTTTCCTCCTCTTCTGGTCTCTCTTCGCCATCCGCGACGTTCTCAGCGCCAGCACCAAATTCCGGATCATTTTCAGCGGCGCCATATTGGAATTCCCACTCGTCAGTGGGTATGTGATGCCGTGGTATTGAAACATTAAAAGTTTTGTGAACGAGAAGCGATATATGATCAGGAGAGCATAGGTTTATTTTACCGACTAGAAAGGGAAAAGGACAGAGTCAATGGAAGAACATTGGATGAAGCTGCATCTTGTACTTGCCGAGTTTCATACCAACGTGAGGTCTCCATACAGTCGTGTCAAAGGCAATTTTGCAGACCAGAAAGGGACATTCAGCTTGAATAGATGCAGTGTTGTCCAAAAAGGTTAGATTAGAATGCGTCAGGACCACTCCCTCGAGAGCAGGAATATATCTAAAGGACCTGAACAGTGAAATTTACAGCCAAAGAAGAGAAGCTGAAAAGTTCACCTCATGATCATCGAGTCAAGCATTTCTTCTGCGCCAGCTCTGGGATTGCTAGCGAAGATTGGAGGGATTGAAATCACTAGGGAAGAGTGAACAACCTGAAATGCAGTCTCCTTTCCCTTTCCCTTGTCCTTTTTCTCGGCCTGGATGTCGGTATCTTGTTTCAATTTTTTTGAAGTGTGTTCTGGCACTGTTCCTCTGGATTGGTTGCGTTTCTTCGAAGACATTGCATCGACATGCATTGCGAGGCGTATAAGCTGTTCAGAAGCAGCTAAGCGGCTTGACCTGCAAAATTTGCTGATGCGCACGTGCTGATCGAATTTTCTCCCTTTCTCTCTGTCGGAGCCTTTCGCCTTGGTCGGTCTGCTAGCAGCCTTGGCTAGAGCAGGACATGGTGAGTGCTGAAATTTTTTCATTCTGGTATTCTCATAAATCTTCTGTCAGTCTTCTCCTCGTGCTGTTATCCAAATCTTAATCACTGGAAGTCGGATTTTGGGTAAAGCTTTCGTCGAGGCAGGGCGGCAGGCAGTCAAAAGTTTGTATCTTCAGGACGTATCACTGTTTTCAGACGTTAAGAATATCCTTCAGATGCAAAAACACCGGCGCAAGCTGTAGGGAGCGAGGTTGCAGGGGTGGGGAATGCTAGCTCTGGGTCGATGACCGACCAACTCACGCGACAACATCGCATGACTTTGGACGAAGCGCATCTCATTTTGAATGTCAAACGCGGAGAACAAATTGAGAAGATATTGAGTGTATGTATCCGTAAACTCCTCTAAGAAACTTTGTTGGTGTACACGCTAACATTCTGAAATATAGAATTACGAACACCTCTTCAAAGCCAACTCTCCGCCTCCGCCTCCACCAAAATCAACAGCACCCGTATCTGGAAGACCCAAAGCCTCTCTAGCATATTCACACTATCTTCAATCAAAAGTTGTGCGCGCACGAGAACGAATAGAGGCGGAATTGAAGGTTGCGGAAGAGAATACTGTTGGTGCTGCAGAGTCTTCCCAGTCAGCGCCACCTCCACCTCCACCACCGCCATCTTCATCATAATTGGAACTGCAAGCTGGCTCTATAGATCTAATGCACTGTATTTTTTCGTATAATGATATACTCACCCCGCTTCACACTCATTTCAGCTTCCTATTACTATTTAAAGAAGGTATCTTTCTCAAAGGAGTTAGACCGTGGGCTTTTCATATGTCAGCGATTTGAATTCCTGGGATATCATGACAAGTCTCCACCAATTCTTCGATCTCTGGACAACAATATTGACTTCAATAATACAGTAATGTTCGTCCTTGGTGTGTCCTCCTATAGCTAGTAGCCCTGACTCATTGTCTCCAGGTAAAGCACCCCTTTCTTTATCCAACAGCGCCTACTATGTCCACAATTGAGACTGACGTGTCGAACTTGCTCGAATGATCTGACTCTGTCCCTGGACATTCCTCAAATTCAGGCAGTAGGAATGACGGCAAAGCAGATCGGGAGTATGTTCGCTGCAGGACCAAATCTGGAACAGAGCCAGAGCCTACCAACGAGAAATACAAGCGTGAGCGGTCATATAGAATTTCTTCCAGTACTTGCCCTGGTATCAGCATGTCTCCACCTCTCTTCTGGCAGTTTGCGGAGGTACAATCCCAATCTTGTTTGTCTTCGTCTGCTGTGTCCCAGTCCTCCCTTTCATCCTCTTCAATCGGACTCATTCTTTGCGAGCCATGTCCGTGCTCTTGATTAGACGCCATCCCACTAGCTAGCCTAGCTTTCCTGTAGATTGGAATCTTGTTCATTCCTAACCTCCTCCTTCGCTTCCTCTCGTGCAATATCCACAGCTCTTGCCTGCGCTTCTTCCTCCACGCAATCTCCTCGGCCTCTGTCATCTCTAGCTCCAGGAAAGAGGTCAAGCCATCAGCCTCTGTCTCTATCGATTCGGAACTTTGCATAAAACGACTGTTTTCTATTCTCAACTTCTCCAGTGGCGCATACATGTTCACTCCGGCCTTTGATACCACCTTGAGGATCGACATATGGTTTTGTGTGTACCGCATACGATGGGCAAATAGACATTTCAATCTGACCCGTTTCCGTCAGGACACATCAAAGAATGCGATTGAGGATGCTCACTCATTGCCAGGCGCGAACACAAACTCCCCGCCCAGTAATGCTTTATCACCCATGTACTTCCACACGGGCATTCTGGCCTTGGCCGCGTTCTTCATCACCATCCCGATACCTCCTATGAAACCATGTCGAACATACCCGCCTCGTGTGGCGATTGGTCCAGGATCGAGAGTGCGAAGGTGCATGCCAAGGGCAGCGTAGAGAGAGCTGGAGGGGTCAGTGTAAATCGCATAAGGTGACCGGAAGATCCCTGAAAAGAGCAAGATCACGACTGGGCTCGCGCACTGGACAGCCTGACTGACTGCGATAAGATTTAATCATCTCCCAAGCACCATTGCTAATGATGATGAGCTTTACGCCTGCATCCTTGAGGACCTTTGGACAGATATTGCGGGTTATGGAGAACATGTAATCCTGGCAAAGAGGGCACCTGCGAAATTAATCAGTAAACTAGAGCGCCCCGGGATCGGAATTTTGCACATGAAATGCCTGATGAAGCATACAATAGTCTTTTGAGGACTGCAGAGGGTGCCAAAAGGTACGCGTTGGCCTGTCTCGGAGAGTACAGACAAGGTAGCCGCGTATTCAAGATCGGTAGATGTCGGCAAGGCATATTCGCAGCGGGTGCCAAAGGGTATGTATTGGCCTGTCTCGGAGAGTACAGATAAGGCAGCCGCGTATGCGAGATCGGTAGATGTTGGTAAGGCGTATTCGTGGAACAAAGCTCCAGGCGGGGTGGGTGTTAAGTGGCTCTTTCTTGGACGGTCGTGCTCAGGCTTACGCTTGGAGCATTCTGTGTCGTCGTTATCGGTCTCTATCGGATGGGTATAGTCGTGTGCGTCCAAATCCGACATGGGCGTGAATACAAGTCAAGTACATGCGTATCGATGAGTATATAGCAGGGAAATTTGCTGTTTCCCTTACTCTTGGGAAAGCCAGGAGTGAAAATGGCATTGGTATTACAATGGCTGACAGCTGGTCTTCTGTCGGTATACAGCGCTGTTCAGAGCCGGTGGTTTGATGGGTAAGAATGAAATATAAACATTGTTTACAAATTCTTTTTTCTAGCTGGCAGCGTCCTCCAGTCGACTTCAAAGCGAAGGGGAGACCACCAAACAATCGTTCCAATACACGATGCTGACACGTACTACTAAGTACTTTTAGCCTTACAATTCTCATACTTCGATTACATTCGTATTCACTGTTTTGACACAGTACACGTCTCTACCTCAGATGTTCGCCTAAAAATGCTACAAATCTCTCTGTCACCCCTTCTTCTTCCCAGTCTATATTTCCCCTCTCTATCGTGCCCAAAGTGATTGCTTTCTTATTGATAGTTACAAACTGTCGCTTGAGCCGCTGCAGTTCTGAAAGTGTGATGTTTCGTGGAGGTAGAGTGAGTGTTAGTGAGGACTTCGTAGAAGAACCAGTAGGGGAAAGTGACAATGGCCCTCCAAACCCATCCTGCGCGGCCATGATCCGCGATACGATCGCAAGTGTGGTCTTCTCCAAAGCCAATAGTGCGTCTGTAGGTGCCTTGGCAACCTATTTTTGTATGTATAACGGACACGCACCGGCAAGAACATAATTGGTATTTAATAACGAACAGGTGGGAGTAAAGAGGAAGAAGCCTGAGTAAAATACAGCTAGACTTAATATGAAAAACTGCACTCACAGCAACTGTCCCCGAATTAGGATTGACCATTCGGCCCGTCGTAATGGCATCGTAGATCGCCTCTCCAGGCACGTTCTCGTCCTCCCATAGGACCGTAAACAGAGGCGAATCCCACCGAACCATTGACGAGGGCTCTTCATACCTCATGAAGAGGTTTTCTAAACTAAAGGATGAGAACGCTATTAGTAAAGCAATAAAGAGTTGAAATAAGAAACAGCGTACGTCTCATCAGTATACCTATCTTTCTCCTCACGCAGAGCATTCCATCTTCGACACTGCTCTTGAGGCGCGACAACGTAAACCTACTTGACGGCAGTGAGCACGTTAACTAAGGTGATGATGCATGAGGAAGATAAATATATTTCTGGAGAACCCCCGAATACGGACCCTGTAAAGGTAGCACAGCGTAAAGGTACCGGTATTACACGGCAAAGGCGAAAATCAAGAAGCGAAGATTGGGGTAACGGCACGATATGACATGAGGAAACTATAAGCGCCCAAAGGAATTGAACGGTAGCAAGTATCCACCGCGCCCAACGTCCGCAAACATATTCATGTGCGCCGTCGCCACGCATCAAATGAATGTCATATCAAAAGAGAGGATGATACGCATGAAATGTATTTGGATAAGGACTCACAGTGCAGACTCGGACTTTGAGCTCCCTGGCAGCGCAATAAATCTGATAGCGGAAACCCTTTATATAATTGGGTGCATCGACAATGAGGATAGTATGAGGAGATATAAGACGAGTTATAGCTGAGAGGAGAGCCGCACGGGCGGGCTTTTCAGAGGCAGAGTCTAAACCAAAGAGATGTGAATTTCACTGAGTTCAGGGAAGCTGGAAAAAGAACAAACGATTATACACATCTCTCTTTATATTAAGTGAAGAACCATGCTCTGAAAGAAGTACTACTTGCTTCTTGTCGACGACGTTCTCTTGTTCTTTGCTCTCTAGAAAGCTTTTTAGCTGGCTGGCACGAGTGGATTTGCCAGATGCAGGATAGCCGGATATCGTGATGAGAGACATAGAAGGCGTGGGAAAGTACGGCGGCTGTTGATTTCATGCGGTTGGATACAGCAGACTCTATTTTTCTCCAAGTTATCATATTTGGGCTGAGCCTATACTCGGGAGTTCTCTATTTATTCCCTTTTATTCCCTTTCTCCACGACAATGGCTACGGCGACCCTCGCCGTGTCGTCTTCTAGTAGCACTCCCTTCGATGGCTCTGCTCAATATGCTCAGATACCTGACAACATAGACGACAAGCTCTGTCCTGGCTGTAAGCTCAGCGCAGTTTCAGAGGAAGGTGGTTTGGTCGTCGCTTTTGGGTGCGCTCGTTATCTACTCATTATATTCCTTCTAACTTGTCTATATCTTCCTCTAGCCAATCCTTATTTCATGTCGACTGCTTTAAATGCGCTAAATGTGGGAACCAAGTAACCGCAGACACCAATCTTCTTCTCCTGTCCGATGGTTCTCCCATCTGTGCCAACTGTTCCTACTCCTGCAATATCTGTCACCAGCCTATTCTCGATGAAGCTATTATGACTGGCGACGATGCCTACCACGCTCACTGTTTCAAGTGCAAGATATGCAAAAACCGCATTGACGAACTCGTGTTTGCCAAGACAAGCCAAGGCATTTATTGCATGGATTGTCATAACGAAAGAATGATTAAGATTCGGAAACATACTCAGAGAAAGGCTGAGAGGGAAAGGGAGAGACAGGCTGCACAAGCGGCTGCATACAATGAGCTTGGCGTTGGAGGCAAGTTGGGAGGCAGTATGTCGACCGGTTCAAAGGATAGAGAACGCAGGGCGAAGGAGTTGGGGAGAGATCTTGGTGGCTCGTCTCAAACTATTCATTCTTCCCGCAGCACAGATTTCCATTCCAATCGCGCTCCTTATGTATCTGACGCCTTTGACCCCCAACGGTCTGCCTCTCCTGCTAACTCTCAACCACTCTCCGTAAAAGTGGCTCCTCCTGATGATCGTTCTTCTCACAATCAACCCCCAGTCTTCCATCCTCCTCCACGTACGTCTTCCGTCGACAGCACCCTTATGCAACGTCCTGCCCCCGTGAAGAATCATTCACTACCCACCCTGCTTGACCAACCCACTATGCCTTCCGTGAAGCGTTCCGAATCCGACTCTCCCGACGTACCTGCGCTCTCTGTACCATCATCATCCACCAGCGGAGGTTTGACTGTCACCTCTAGGAAAGACAAACGCCGGTCCATCAATCCGGGACTGGTCTTAAACCCTCTGAATGCTGCGACCTCTAAGAGCAGCCCTCCTGCGTCGTCCCCAACTCTGTCACCGATGTCCGCTTCTTTCATGGCTCAGCAGCAAACGAACGGTCGTCGTTCGCCCTCTTCACCCACGCATGGTACCCACAGTGGCGAGTCGCCTACGTCGAGGGCGCCGTCACCTCTGAGGGATCACCTGCCTAATGATGGCACACGGCCTAGCTCAGGAGGGTCATTCCACAGCGCCCAATCTGGGCACTCACCTACCTCTGTTGGCAATTCCCTAAACGGAGACGACGATACCGCGACAATGCGTCTTCCCCTGTCGTCAAGTCGTGTTCATTCTCCTAATCATTTGCAACTTCATGAAGGCAGAGGCCCCTCGCCTGCATTGGACGTAAATGGTATACGCCATGTAAAGTCGTTCGATGACAGACCTTCTTCGCGCGGATCGGCTGCTTCGGGCTCCAGCTCTCGTCCCGCTATAAGGGACAAACCCTCTGCACTAAGCCTACGCGAGCGACCGGGATCGTCTTCGAGCAGGTCTCGACCCCCTTCTCGTGCAGACGTACCTCACAGTGTGGAGAGCGCAACAGACGAGGATGATGATGGCAACGAGAGTCGGGAAGATGACCCGCGTCCCGGCCGAGTGTCGGAGGAATCGGGAGGAACTTATTCTGTCTTAGATGCTTATGGTATATCAGAGACTGAGGACGCGCGCGAGCGGCATAAACGGAGTGAGAGTAAGGCTTCAGCGGAGAGTGTGCCTCCCGCCCTCCCACCTAAGGAAGGGAGAGCTGCACCTCCGCCTCCATTGCCCCTTGTAGCGACACCGATCACCGCTGCGTCTGACCCTGCCTCATTAACTCCCTCCTCTCGTGCCACACCCTCAACAACTGCTACTACGACTCCAACAACTGCCGCTAATGTCCCTACTGCTTCCAGTGCAGACTTATCGTCTCCCGCCCATGTCTCTGGTGGAGATATTTCTGACTCTGAAACTGCAGAATCGGAGGGTTCACGTTCACCCTCGTCGTCGTCCCACTTTGGAGACAAAGAAGACGATGCTACGACACACGCGCATGCTACTTTTATTGCGCCTGCGTTACCTCCAATCAGGTTCTCTCTTAATGCAGCAGATTTTTCAGATCTCTTCAGCTCGGTTGATGGAGTAGGACTTGGGGGGAGCGCGAGTACGTTGAAGACCCTCGAGGCGCTTGCAAGCGTGGCAGAGAAGCAAGAGTTATCAGAGATGGAGAAGGAGAAGGCGGAACGAATGAAGACAAGAGAAGGAGGCTCAGAAGTACCACTAACGCCTCCTCCTTCGGCTGCATCTTTCCAAGGCAATGGCGTCGTGCAGCCTGCAGTGATGAACGGGATCAGCGCGGCATCGGTCCTTGGTACGCCGAAAAGTGATTATAGTACTGACCGCTATAGCGTGGTCAGTAGCAGTACTATTGTGGGAAGCGGAAGTGGGAGTGTGCCACCCTCTGAAGACGGACATACCGTGTTAAGCGATAAAGGCCTCGGGAGGAGACCATCTGCCAAGGGCGCAAGGCTTGACCGTAGTGCGTCTTCATCAAAAGCCCTTAGGGAAAGAAAAGCCACGGCGGGAGCTATGCCCAGTTTGGGTCTTGCCCAGGCCACTATGAGTCGGGGCCGAGCGTCATCTGAATCCCAGCAAGATACTTTGAAGCTGCCAAAATCTGGCCTGGAGGAGCCTCTGCTTGATACTCGGATTACTCTGTCTCCATCTCAAGACACTAATACCAAACCTGACCCGACATCAGCTGATGTCATATTCCAGCGTTTGCAAGAGGTTTTAATAGACGCAAAGGAAAGGGGTGCCCAGCAGATGAAGATGGACCGTGGGTTTGTGGAGGCAATTGTCAAGGCTATGGAAATGAGAAAGGTCGAGTACTCAGAGTTGAGAGGTAGTCTGGATGGCATGAAGGTGCGTGTCCTTTTCTTTTAGTTATCTATTCAGCTGACTAGAGTGTTGATCTAGCGTGCCAGTAAACAGTATATCGAAGGCCTTACTGTTGCACAAACTGAATATGACCGTGAATTAAAAGCACGCCGGGATGCAGAGGCCGAGGTCACCAGACTTCGTGTTCTGCTTTCCGGCCAGGCTGCGCGTCTGACCGCCCTATCTGGGGACACACGTAGACAGGAACTACGGCAGAAGATGTCGAAAGAGTTACATGACAATTTGAGCGGCCTGGAGCAAGACTTGAGTAAATTGAAGGTGGAAAGAGATATGACACTGGCAGAAGTAGAGGAATTAAGTGCTGCCACTTCCAAGAGGTAGGTTTCTTGTTGCACCCTTTGTGTCTCTGACGGGCATTTCACATCATTGCCCGTCAAAATCTCTTTGCAATGCAATTGACGCTGATGCCTGGCATATTTTGCACAGTTCGAATACGACCGCGTCGGAGCCTTCTGCAAATCTCAGCCGCAGCCTGACTAAACGTCTTGACAACCTCAAGAGCCAATACCAGCGCGAACTAATTCCTCTGAACCAGCAGCGTGAAGCTTTGAAACGAGAAGTCATGGAGCTAAAAGCCGCGCGGGACGTTTTCCTTGAGGAAACCACGGTGCTCAATGCACGGAATGAAGAGTTGGCCCAACTGAGTGCTCAGTATTCCAGGCGCATGGCTATGGCCCCGCCTTTGACAGTTGTGCAGTCCTCCTTGCCAAGTGTACCCGAGACGCCATCCAAGGTTCCTGTGGTAAACATAGAGACACCGAGGAAATCAGAAGACAAGGGTCGGACTCTGCAAGCTCAGTATTCGCAGCAATTGGCTGTATCTGGGTTCCCTATACCCAACTCTGTCGAAGACGACTCTCGTTATGCCAAGGTGCCAAAAGTGGAGACAGAGACACACACACCATCGAAGGGAGGCAAGTTCATGAAGTGGGGATCACGAGCGAAGGAGCCGGTTACTGTTTCAACGCCAGACATTAAAGCAAGCAAGGGCGGGCATACAGAGCACAACTTCCAGCCTTTGAGTCTATTGCGGTTCACTCGGTGTGATCACTGCGGAGATAAAATGTGGGGATCGCAGCTACGGTGTACGGGGTGTAGTATTTCGGTCCATACTCGATGTATCAATCAAGTGAGCGTGGCATGCTCCCAGCAGTCGTCGAACGGCAGTGGAAGCAACGGGAGCGTACAAGAAGAACCACAACCCCTGCGTGAGTTTAATTATCGACCATTTTTCATGTCAATCTCTCTGATAGACCGTATGTAGCTCCCTCCATGTTTGGTCGAGATCTGGTTGAGCAAGTCCGAGCTGACGCCAAAGGTGGACCTCGAAAGGTACCTGTCATTGTGGAGAAATGTATAGAAGCAGTGGAAGCGCTTGGTACGTGTTTACCCTGTGTCTGTCTATCTATCAATGTCTTACATTCATGATGTCTACTAGCTATGGACTATGAGGGCATTTACCGAAAGTCAGGCGGCTCTGGCCAATCACGAATGATAACCCAATTATTCGAGCGCGGAGATTACGATACCTTCGATTTATGTGACTCGGATCGATTCAACGACATCTGCAGCGTCACTTCTGTCCTCAAAACCTACTTGCGGTCTCTACCCATTCCCTTACTGACACATGACCTTCACGATCACTTTATGGCCGCTGTCGCAATCAAAGATACTACAATTAAGGATAACACCCTTCTTGAGTTGGTCAATCAGCTGCCGGCAGAGCATTACTACACTTTACGAGCTTTGATGCTTCACCTGCATCGGTATGGAACTTTGCTGAAGTTTCCGCGATCATTCATTAACGTTTCCGATAGAATCTGTGCACGGTCTGAAGTGAACCTCATGAATGCGCGGAATTTGGGTGTTGTTTTCGGACGTGAGTTCTTTTCGCGTTTCTTTGTAGACATTCACTTATGGTTTCACTCGTACTAGCTACATTGATGAGGTCACGCATTCCGGGTGCTGAATTCAGCGACATGGCAGGCAAAGCTTTGTCCGTTGAGTGGCTTGTGGAGAACGCAGCGCAGGTCTTCAACTCCGCTTCAAAACAAATGCCCACGGACTTTTAGATGTTTTTATACATCATTCTATCATCATATTTTGAGAGGCATCCATCCTCATTCTTCCTGCATGCTTTCAATCATCCTCCCCCCTTTCAGCTGTATTTTTTCTCACTCTCCCTTATTTCAAACAGCTCGGACATACTGTCTTTTATACTAGCTCTATTTTATCCCGGATTTCTCTTCGCATGGGCTGTGTCGTAGGTCTCATCATATAATTATTCGCTTGTCTACTCTTTTAAATACTTCTTTTTCATGGCCTCTCGTTATTCACAACGCTCACACTCATTGCATTGCCCATACCCCTCATGTTTCGTCCCTATGGTTTCTTTTTAGCCGGATTAACGGATGTATCTCATTCTCAGCATATTGATTCCAAATAGAAGAAATTGTGCAATAAATGGTGTCGGGCGTACGCCGGACTACGAGTAGCAAGAAGTTGAGCAATGGATTAAACAAGACATACATATCCTACAGGAGCATAGCAAATACATCGATAAACTAATATACAAAGCATACGAGAGGTAAGGGAATGAAGAGTCATAGTAGTTCTCCAGATTTTCTAGCTCGTGGAGCTGTTTCAGACTTGAGAGTGCAATAAAGGAAATGTCGTCGAGGGCCAGTCGCGCCACCGGCTACAGCAGCGGCAGCTACTCGCGTCCCCAAGGGTGTTGCATCAGACCCACTACTCCTAAGACCCAGAGAGAACATGCGATCAAACACTGTGAAAACGATATATCAGTCAGCGGCGTTCAGCACGGCGACATGATGAATTTACAGGTAGCAATGAAAGCTTTTGCTGTCGTCTGACAGCTAAGATGAGTAAGAGAAAGCGGAGGGCTAACACCCTCTAGCATACGTAGATAACGGTATACCATTGAAGGTTGAGGAGGTCCTATTGTGCGTTCTCGTGAGCATGATCCATACAAAGCTTGCAGGCGTCTTACCGAAACGAAAAACGGCGTGATAAGCCTGCTTCCATTTTTCATCTAGAAGCCGTGCACAATTGGCTGAGTCTGGGCAGGTTGCACACTGAACAAAGCAGTTTAGCTTGTGTTTGAGCCTCTATAAAATCTGCCTACACATTCATATTCCTTTGCAACCATCGTCAGCCCGATCTTCAAGACACGTTCAAGGAACCAATTTCGACTGCAAGATATCAAGAATGAAATCGAATAAAATCGAATATCAGCTTGTGACGGCCACATACCGTTTCTCCAGCTTCAGAAGAGTTTCCTGGCTCAATGTGTTGAGCTCATGCTCTGACCAGCCTCCCGGATTATCCAGCACGAAGCGACTGGATTCGCGATACAGCTCTTCTTCCCCAAAGAGCTCTGCTATTCGCATTGCTTTGATTGGTTTGCCTGCAGCATGTGTAAGAAGAAACTTGAGACATTCGCGCTGCAGGGAAGGGACACAGAGTTTGTGGGATATGTTCATAAGACCCTCGACATTATTCCAAGTGATGGTGCATTCAAGGCTGGATGAAAGTTTGAGAGATCGAGCAGTGGAAAGAACTGAGTGTAAACGCACTGTGGATAAACGAATTTGAGGAAGTCGTGGAAGGTGCTAGCCTATACAAGTTGAGCTTTGGACACTCGAACAAGGTATGAATAAAGTAGAGGACATACTTTTTCTTCTTTGAGCACGATGACTGCATCCGGACCACTGGTTGTACGTCGTTTGACGGCTGCTCTTGCACCCTTTTTGAAAGATGATCCAATTTGGCTGGCTCTTGCCGAAGATGATGTATTAGGTGCTGCTGAGGTGGACTCTAATCCATCAGTACGACTCAAACCACGCTGGAGCTTGGCAAGGCTGTTGTTGCGCTCCCTATCTCTGGCTTCCGCATCACTGCCCTCAGTGTCGCTACTCTGTGTACTGTCAGATCTGCATGCATCCACATCAGCGAGGACCTCGAGCTCTTCTGGATCAACGTCTGGATCCATTGGAGCAAAAACCATCTCCGTGGGGACTTTATGATTGCTGCTGTCACCAGGAACAGAAGGGGGTTGAGAAATGGTAATGATAGACGACATGGAAGGCGGTCTGCCAGTTTCAGCCCAGTTCCCACTCAAAGCTGCTTCAAAGAAAGGAGAAGCATAGAAGAGAACCTCTTTGTGCGCCCTATACAAACGAGAGGCGGGAAACGCAAGCCTTATAAATATACAACACAACGTGCCCGCCATGCTATGAGACACACACCAGAAAGTAGTACTCTCCACGACTATCTTGACAGTGCCAGGAAATCGACCATGTTTAGTGAACGTTTCGTCGATTTCGATGGCTTCGTCATCGTCATCTATGCTCAGCTCAGATACGATATCATCTGACTCGCACTCTTCAAGAAGCCAAGGAGGTGAGCCAGAGGAGCGAAAGATGCCTGCGGCGGCAGCGTGGGTCTCTGTTGGAGAGCTCAATGATGCAGACGGATTGTTGGGACCTCTAGAATTGCGAGCTATAAGGATATGCGATGGGTTCGTGGTCATGGAAGTCCAAGGAAATCCTCTTTCTCACCATCCTTTTTCGATCACAGTATGTAATATCAGAACATTCAATTTCTTACTCGTTCGTTCCCATGTTGAGTATACCATGCAGGCTTACTGCTGCTACATATGTCTGCGATTCTACGCTTACTTCTTTTTGATTCCAAGGGTTTCTTTTCCGTAACCATATCCATGGCGTATTACTCGAGAGTCGAGCCTGAGACCTATCACTTTCCGTCCGACGATGCGGATTCTGGACGTAGTGTGGGACTCATCCATCCAGGTGCATCTTCAATTGATCTTCAATAAATTTAATTTTCCAGTCTCTGCTTGTCGTATACGAGTACCCTGCGGCCGGAAAAATTTAACCGTGTACGCAAATCGAATGAGTCGACGACTGTAAGTCCATCCTCCATTGGCTGCATGTTCAACTGAGTAATGCAAGATGCATTTGCTGACAGTGACAATTTTTTGCCAGACGAGGCGTTCTTCTACGCGACGCAGAAGGCTTCTCATGCTTTGTCAACAATCGTAAAACGGCTTTGAAAGGTAATAGAGGGATATAAAAACATAGATCATTGTTCGTCTCAGTATCAGTGTCACCTTCAGCCCTGGTCAAGTCAAGATGACTAGTATCGAGTGGAAGCACGTAGTTTTTCACGGCATGACTGCTTGGGGTATGTACTACGATCCATGTCCCATCCTTGAGTCTGGGAGACTCACTCAACTGACTTTATTTTAGGTCATTTCAAACCCCTCCTTCCACTAGCAGTGTTAATGCTGAAATCTCACCCTGATATCATTCTAACAATTCTCACAGAGAATTCCATTCATGCAAAGCTGACCCGTGAAATGTCTTCCAAACTGGAGCCTGACCAGTACGAGGCTATAGCACAGCGTATCAAGTTAGTCCACTATAGCCTGAATTACCAAATTAAATGCTGACTCCAGACAACAGTATCATAAGTGTTTGCGATAACCTGGCTAATCTCTTTGATCATCTCCCTGGGTTTGATGAAGCCTTCAAGGCTCTCTATAACTCGCAAACAGTAACATGTAAGGCGACTGGAAAGACATTTAGTGCAATGCCACGACCCCGACTTGCTATCGTAGATGTGAGCTCGTTGCCGCTTGCACGCACCTGTATCGCACTGAAGCAATTCGTATATTTGACAGCCTTTTACAGGGAATGCAATCGAGGTAATTCGCGCGATATCGAAAGGCACAATTCCTATTATCGCCTGGATGACTAGCAATGCAGCTGCAGTGCTCTCTATGTTCGGTCCGCACTATTTGGATGGCGCTTCCCACCCCTCCCTTGAGACTAAGACTGGTATAGCCGAAGCGAAACAAGCCTTGCGACCAGAAGAAGTATGTGCTGTACCTACGTATCTTAAATCAAGGCTCATATTCCTGTCTTAGACCTCTTCTGTCCGTTACGATGGGACAGTAAGGCGTATACCAGGTATGCCCCCTATGTACGATTATGAGTTTAACCCGGCAGAGGTCTGTTTTGTACGTGCAATCAGGTTTGACTGCTATTTATCAGAACTACTTAGTTTCATGTCCCGGGAAATACTCTGGAGCAACAAGGTCAAATTTACCTTCGTGATACAGACGCGACTCTTGTTATCTCTTCCTCAGTTTTCGAGAAAGAGACAATGGATGCAGCAAAGCAATGGTATAAATCTATGGGGAAATCATTGTATGCCGTAGGGCCTTTATCTCTTCCGGATCTTCCAACAACGAAGAAATCGAATCCGACCATTTTATCTTTCCTGGATGGCATGATGGAGCGCTTTGGAGCTCGATCTTTGATCTATGTATGTGACACTGTATTTTGTGAAGCTGGATACTCAAATTACTGGCGTGAAATAGATATCTTTCGGTACAATTTTCTGGCCCACTCAACCAGACAAGCTATGGGCATTGATAGAAGAGCTCATTTCAAGTCACACTCCTTTTATATTCACTCATCCGTCGATGTTCTCACATGTGCCCGACGAGCAAAAAAAACTCATTGCCGAAAGCGGGATTGGACTAGAACTCGAATGGTGTCCGCAAGAAATAATCCTAGAACACCCTGTAACTGGTTGGTTCCTTTCTCACGGCGGATGGAATAGCACTCAAGAAGCTTTCGTGTCTCGTGTCCCTCTGTACGCAGCTGTTTCCTTGTAACTGGATACAGCACTGACATAAAAGTTGTAGGATATTTTGGCCATTCCGTGCTGACCAGCCGTTGAATGCCGCTCACCTAGTTTTGCATCATCAAGCAGCGTTCGAGTTGATTGAGGTGCGTAATGCCGAGCGAGGTACACGAAAGCCTTATCGCTGCAAGGATGGCCCTTCTCCTGAATTCACCGTAGCCGCTGTACGGGAAGAAGTGCGCTTGATGCTAACTCGTATTAGAGGCGATGAAGGGCGATCGGTGAGGGAGAAATTTGAGCGATTATGCGATGGTATGGAGAGAGCATGGGACGAAGGGCATGAATCCCGCCGGGACCTGGAAGAATTTCTACAGACATATCTAGGCTGATGTAGCTAGAACGAAAGACTGATATATCTAGAACGAAAAGATGATGTAGCTAGAACGAGAAGATGATGTAGATCGAACGAACCCTACTAGACTCTATTTCTATACTATTTCTTATATCTTCGATTTTTGTGTGATTTTTTGGCAGCGAGGTCCACAAGTGGTCCACAGGGGTCCATAGAGCGTGACGTGACTGACGCGCTCATCGTGTCTTGCTGAGCGTGACTGTTCTTGACCCTTGACTCACTCGTGTACTACTGTTCAGTGCCGCAATCCCCCCGTTACTGCATTCACCACCGCAAGTTCAGAGCTGCACATCTACGCTTCAGAGACTCAATCGCGTGTAATTTGAAACTGATATTCTGTATTGACCTGTACTAATAACATGCTTGTGTCTAGACCCTAAATATCAGCTTGAGTTGCGATTTACTACCGCGTTCCATGGCGCCTGCAGCGAAAAACACGAAATCTGGCAGTGGCAAAGATATTAGAACGTTTTTTGGCTCCACGCCAAACAGTCAGAAGACTCAGCCAGTACGTTGTCTCGAAGAACGAAGTATTATATCGGTTATTCACGTAGACTGGCCTACAGACTTCATCTCTGGATTACAAGAAGAAAGAGGTTCATAGACCAAGTGTGTTGTATATTGTTCAGGCAGAGTAATAGTCGCTCACGGATGTTCCCGCAGGCAAGGTGGCGGCGGTGAGTGTAGTACTCCTCACTCTGACTCTGAAAAGACTGGCTAAACACGTAGGAATCAATCAAGGAGGAAGATGCTATTATGATTATAGATAGCGACGATGAACCTGTTTCTTCCAAGAAACAACATGTTGCTCGCGTCAATTCGAAGAACGCCGTGGCTGGGTCGAGCAAGCAAATGCCCCAAACATCTCTCCCTGCCAAGGTGGTTAGCTCTGAAGACGAGATGCCCAAGCCAAGTGCTGTAAAGCGTAGGAAGGCTGCAGCACTACTGTCCAGTGATGACGAAGACGAGATGCCCAAGCCAAGTGCTGTAAAGCGCAAGAAGGCTGCAGCATTACTGTCCAGTGATGACGAAGACGAAGAACCCAAGAAAGCTTCTCCTCCTAAGAAGAAAGCTGCGGTTGCAAATGGCTCGTCTTCAAACCCGAAACCGAAACCTAGAACATCAGCATCGGCGAAAACGAGGATGAATGAGGACAAGGATTTCGAGATGGCTTCAAATGAAGATGCTGAACTCGTCTCGGCGAAGTCGAGTGCCAAAATGCCTGCGAAGAAACCGGGGAAGAAGAATAAAGGTGACGCCGATCCAGAGAGCAAGGGTAAAGGGAAGGTGAAGGAAGAAGAACCCAAGAAAGAAAAGTTTAAGTTCGTGTCCCTTGCGCTATCTATTTAACGCTCTTAGCCTCATTACACGGTCTTCAGCTGGGCGGCAGCTAAAGCAGCCAAGCTTGCGGGACCTCCCGCTCACGGCAGCAAAGCCGTTCCAGATGGCGAGGACAACTGTCTGTTTGGGCTGTCCTTTGTTTTCACTGGCGAGTTGAGTAGCTTCTCTCGAGACGAGGCGATAGATATTGCGAAACGCTTCGGAGGGTGAGTCTAAATCCAGTGTATATTACTCTATTTGATAAAATTTCGTCAGGCGTGTAGTTGGACAACCTTCTACGAAAACAGACTATGTTGTTCTGGGAGATAACGCTGGCCCGAGCAAACTCAATGCCATAAAAAAACATGGCCTCAAGACGCTTGATGAAGACCAATTTCTCAATTTGATTGCGACTCGCAAAGGTAATGGGAAAGGGCTCGACCAAAAGACGAAGAAAAAGTTGGAGAAAGAGCAGGAAGCTATTAAAGCCGCGGCGAAAGAAATGGAAAAGAGGGAAAAGGAAGCGGCTAAAACAGCCAGCTCGAATACCAGCCAAAGGTCAGCAGGCTGTGTGCGAAAGGCGTTGCCGAAAGACGTTGACGATTCTCTAGTACTTCCAAAGTTATCGATCCCTCGACGCAATTATGGACCACCAGATATGCGCCTCAGTCACTGAAGGAGATCTGTGGAAACAAGAGCCAAGTAGAGAAACTTGAGACATGGTTAAAAGAATGGTCGACTCTTCCTTTTTGGCCACGAATTCACCTTCTAATATCAATTGCAGGCCACAAAGCTATAAGGCTGGTTTCAAGAAGCCTGGGAAGAACGGAATGAATATGTATCGTGCTGTCCTCATTAGCGGATCGCCAGGGATTGGTAAGACCACCAGTGCACACTTATGTGCAACACTGGCAGGTTATACCCCAATAGAACTCAATGCAAGTGACACAAGGAGCAAGAAGCTGGTCGAGGTAACTGAATCATCAATTCTATTGACTATGCGAACTTACAATATCTCCCAGAATGGAATGAATGTCAATAATACTTCACTAGATAACTTCATCCACGGTAGTTCTGTGAGTCTTCCAGTTTCTTAAATCTTTGAGCGCGTACTCACATACTCATATCTAACAGTCGACAAATTCTTCCGGCATAACTATCACGGATCGAACCTGTTTAATCATGGACGAAGTCGACGGTATGTCGGCGGGAGACAGAGGTGGTGTTGGTGCCTTGAATGCTCTAATCAAGAAGTCCAAGGTCAGTTTAATGTGTGCTCTTGTACTGTACCTTTTCACTCGAGGCATCCGCAGATCCCTATCATTTGTATTGCGAATGACCGAGGTGCTCAAAAACTCAAACCTCTCATGAGCACAACCTTCAGTCTCACCTTTTCCAAGTACGTATTCTAGTCTTACTTGACATGTCAATCAACCGACACTCCCTTGTAGACCGCAAGCTGCTCAGATACGATCAAGAATCTTATCCATTGCGTTCAAGTAAGGAACCTTTTTGCTTTCTTAGATATTGTTCTCATTTCGCCCCCAGGGAAAAAATGAAGATTCCGGCCAATGTCATTGACCAGCTTATCGCGGGTTCGCAGTCCGATATTCGACAGGTGCTCAACATGCTATCAACGTGGAAGCTTTCCAGCAATACAATGTCTTTCGATGAGGGCAAAGAGTTGTACGTATGTCGCTCTAATACATACTCCAGTCGCTCAGGAAGTATAAATAACGTAGAACGAAAATGAACGAGAAGTACTCGGTCATGAGCCCTTTCGACATCACATCGAAGGTTCTTGGGCCGTATTTGTTCTCTCACACATCCCGCGAAACATTGGGGGACAAGATGGATTATTACTTTCAGGACCATTCCTTTGTGCCGTTGTTCATCCAGGTACGTCGTGATTCCCTAATTCCTCGAGGCTTGAGTTGAGCATTTTTCAGGAGAATTACCTGAAAACTCAGCCCGCAAAAGTACGTAGCGAGGAAGGACCTGACAAGACTCTCAAGCAGCTCCAGTTAATGGATCGGGCAGCCTCCTCCATATCAGATGGCGACTTAGTAGATGTGTTGATTCATGGGTATATGATCTATCCGTTATGGCTGACATATCGTCGACTAAGCTCTTTTGATGCAGGCCTGAGCAGCATTGGTCGTTGATGCCTCTGCATGCCGTATGTTCCACTGTTCGACCTGCTTCTTTCGTATATGGTGCTGGTGCACATTACGGGGGCCCCAACGGGATGTCGTTCCCTCAGTGGGTGTTTACTTGTACAGGCTCCGGGGTTGAATGTTGACCTTCTCTCATAGATGGCTCGGGCAAAACTCGAAGCAGAATAAACTTACTCGCCAGCTAGGCGACGTACAGACTCGGATGCGCTTGAAAGTCTCTGGAAACAAAACTGAGATTCGGCAATCCTACATTCCTGCCCTGCATCCCCGCATCGTTCAACCGCTGGCAGATGATGGAGCGGTGAGTGTTCTCCTTTCCTTTTTACTGCCCCTCCATTCATATTTATACTGTTCAGAGTGCTGTTGACGATATTATCGAGACCATGGATGAATACTACCTCTCCAGAGAAGACTGGGACACGATTGTTGAGTTAGGTGTGGACACTAAAAAGGATGACATCGTCTTGAAGAAGATTCCGCCATCTGTCAAAACTGCTTTCACCAGGAAGTGCGTCGTTCTCATCTGAGCCTCTATCGAATACTGAATAGCACCATTTTTACAGGTACAATTCGACAGATCATCCTATTCCCTTCCACAAAGCCCAGGACCTCGGTAAAGTTCCGAAGAAGCTGGCCGCGGAGCCACTGCCCGACCTTGAAGAAGCATATGATGTAAGTTTTGTATACTTGTGTCACCATTATCGTCTAACAATTCATGTCAACAGTTTGATGAAGTCGTCGACGACGTCTCCGATGAGGAAGAAAAGGATCCAGATGACATTAGTAAAGATAAATTGATTCAAGCATCAAAGAAAAAGAAAGCTCCGGCAAAAAAGTAACGATCTTTCAGTGTATCTTATTATTCCACGTTGTCGTTTCATATCTCTATCTTTGAATGTATTTTAATCTAGCTTCGGAATACATTGTACGGAATACATTGTATTGACAGTGACCACATGGGGAGACTGTGTGACAACATTGCTAGTCCAAGCTTTGATCTATTTACTGTACATCTAATCATCATCAAGCTATCAAGACATAAGGTTCATCAAGACCTCTATGCCACTAAATCTTAGTAGCTTTCCAGAAAGAAGCGTACCTGTGGTTCAGAATATGATTAACCCGATGAACCGGCAGAAGAAGAGAGAAATTCTTTACATGTTGACTCTGTCCAAAGCAACCTGTGCACCTTCCCTAATTCCCACGGCCTCCAACCGGAAGCCGAAGCGTTCAAAGACCTGGTTATACCAAGGGTGCTTCGCGGCCGACCGCCAGAATACAAGACCACCAGGGGCAAGTACTCGGCTGAGCTGGTAGACTTCATTGTCGACGTCCTTGGAACCGGGCGTGAACCAGTCGAGGTGGTCCATGATAAGCGCACGAGTGAGGGACCAAGAAGAAAGCCCGCGAAGCACGCTTTATTGATTGGGTTAGATTCCGCACAGTTCGCACAGAAGTACGCGATGGTATAACGCACCTGTATATAGATTCGGTATGCAATCGGAACGAATCCAACGCCCTACCATTATCGGCTTTGAGTTTCTCGAATCCGCCACGAGTAAGGTACGCAGGGCACGAAGAGGGGGTATAATGTCCCAGCAAGCACTGTCAAAAGTATGAGTGAAGAACGTGCGCGAATTAATGCGAACGTTCAGTGTACTTACCAACAGATAAAAGTAATTTTCCGTCTTGAGCAGGTAGGTCGACACTAGCGGATCTAGAGTATCGCGTACGTACTCAAACACGCTACCTAGAACACGATGGGTTGCTGTTAAAGGATAGCACTATAGGCGGTAGACCGGCTAACCTTCGTTAAGCAGCATCTTCCTTTGATTCATAGGCACACCCAACGCATTCCAGCAAAACACTGGGTTTTTCATCAGGGCCACGGTTGCCGGATTCAGAAGGACGGGCCTCAAGCTTTGTGTCCATATTTTCACTTGTTCCTCAAGAGTGTCACACTCGCACAAACGTTTGACCTCCTTACTCACGCCTGCGAGAGCAAAGACGAATCGGGCCAGACGAAGAGCCCAACCGCTGTAGCCATGAAGGTAGAAGGGTTTGGATGGAGAAGTGAAGGCATGGGAGTTGATACGCCAAAACTGATATGCGGAGGATGAGAGGTGCGGCGACAGCTTAGAGTCGAGTAGGAAGCGGAAATTGGGGTGGTAACCCTGACCGAACATAGCAAAGAAATCGGAATATTCCAAGCTCTGGATAGCAGCCAGTTTGAGTTCAGCAAGGTGACCTTGACTGTCATGGGGAAATTGAATAAAACACGTGCAGTCCCTCAATAATTAGACTTACCAAGGGTTCATATCAACGCAGTGAATCTATAAGATTGGCCTGTGAATGAGTAGTTTTTTTCAAAAGGGCTAGTGTACATACACGTCGCGGTGCGGCTGAAATTGCATAGTGTAGAGCGTTATCACCCGCAGAAGTGATAACGAACATTGAATCAGCGCTGGTCAGCTTGAGATGCTGCATATCTACAGAAGGATCCTCCTGGATGCATTATGTAAATTTATGAACAAGAGTAAAGTGCGAATGTTCATACCCAAGTGAAAGAATAGATGAAAGATCTGAATTCTTTATGAACCGGATGTTCATAGTAAGGAAGCCTCCAGGGCTAAGCAACGAGTCAGTCAATCAGATGATCCGGTTCATCCCTCTGCTCACCTTGTTAACACTATAATGAAACGAACTCAAAGGAGGCGTCACGTTTATGACAATTTCTCCTGAAGTCGATTTTCCGAGTTCATCATCCAACATGGCTTCTCCGAGTTCCAAAGGAGGAACGACTTCGGACTCCTTGACCACATTGAACGAGCTGGCTGGGGAACAATTCCCTACTGTGTTACCACCCTCTACTTCAAAGGCGTGGCAGTGCTGGGAAACATCCGCGGATCGAGGACGGCCGAGCCAGATATAGTAAGGACTAACGAGAGATCTCATCAGGTCGAGTGATAGAGTGGATGCGATCATGACGTACATTCTAACGATGAAAGGAAGAACGAAGCGATTACGACCATTGTAGCTCTTCACCTATGTAGGTTAGCTAGACATGAGCAAAAGTGCTTGATGAACGATGAACGTGTTCTCACCGTTCCGAATCTATACTCGAGATAAGAACGTCTCGCTGGACTGAGATTGACCTAGAGCAGCATCCGGAATCGTTCCGACCATGAAGCAACAGAGTAGGCTTACATTGTCAAAGTCGAACCAAATCTGCCAAAACCATCTAGAGAGCCATCCGCACTCCTTGCTCTCGCCGCCGATAGCCTTTTCATGGAGAGAAGACTGTTTTCCGGCGGTGTAGAAATCGACGACACTAACAAGACCTTCCTGTGGGGATAGCACGTAATCTATGCGGTCTAGAAGGGTATAAAAGTTGGGTATCTTGGGCATCTAGTCAGAGGATGCACAAGATGGGTCATGGGGGATTCATTTACCATGGAAAGAGAATAGCTTAGAGTTACAAAACCGACGCTTCCCTTGGGGTCTACACCATCCTGCCACTCAGGGAGGAAAAAATCGGATGCATCTTGGCAGAGAATATGCACGTTCGACCAGCCGTTCTTTGCGAATCTCTTGCGGGCAACCTGCAAAAGGGGCTCACAGAGATCAATGAGATAAACGGCATCAAAGGCTGATATGGGGAAGAACTGGTTCATGAGTTCGATGTTGTGACCAGTACCACCACCAATATCGATCCAAACGAGGCGTTTGCCAGAAGATGCGGCTGCCCTGAGCTGTCTGAGATGACTAGCGGATAGATTGAGCATGGTCTTGCGCCCACGAAGGAGCCCTCTACGCGTCGTGTCATACACGTCGGCCTGACCCTCGTAGAACTAGGGTGGTTTGGATTGAGTTGCAAGACAAAGGTACACTGAGAGAAATAACCTTGTCGAGACGCGCTTTCTGACCCTCAGCACCGACGAGAGG
>RCHF01001447.1:0-11474 GCA_003987895.1 Neonothopanus nambi | reverse complement strand
CGAGACTCCGAGCGCTATGGTAGAGGATGTTCAAGACGTCACTCCAGCCCCAGTCAATGGTGGCATCAACGGCACTCATGTCGACCCTGACGTCCCTATGGCTGACAACGATGAACAGACTCCTGTCACCACACCTGGCGTCTCTGGTTCGTTTACCAGCGGCACTGCAGAGTCTGTCGGTGTTTCTACATCGCACACCACACCCAATGACGTCTTGGATGACGACGACGAAGATAAACCACCTCCAGCTAAGAGAGCGAGAGTGTACTCTGATGCCGACAAAGCATCACTTGCACATGTAAGCCTCGTCTTCTTCTGTGCGCCGTTACTGGGCGTGCTGATCTTGCTTTGTAAAAGTCCGCATCACCTCCTCCCGCCTCTGCCGCTACTTCAAATGTCAACACCCCTGTCCCTCCTCCCTCCTCTACAGAATCTATTGCTCAAGGTCCTTCAACTCTCAGCGTTGCTCAATATCGCTTCTGTCAGTCGACTATCCGGTCTTTGAAAAAGCTGAAGGATGCAAACCCCTTTTTACGGCCTGTTGATCCTGTTGCCCTCAACATACCTCATTATCCATCCATCATAAAAAACCCAATGGACTTCTCCACGATTGAGCGCAAGCTCACAGCTTCCAATCCCGTCAAGCCCGACCCCAATCCTCAGAATCCGCGATATCTCAGTGCGGATGAATTCATTGCTGATGTTCGTTTGATCATGTCAAACTGCGTCACATTCAATGGCCCTGATCATGTCATTACTGCTATGGGCAAACGAGTGGAGGAAGTCTTTGACAAGCAAATCAAGAATATGCCATCTGTTGAGGTCTGTTTAATGGTGTATATCTTCTTCGTGTTGTCGGACTGACTGAATCTAGGTAAAGCCTCCTGTAATAAAGAAACAGTCTACTCCTCCACAAGTACAGTCTCCTGTTACAGCTCCTTCGCTACCTCCTGCCGCCGCCGCCGCCGCCGCGCCACCCAAGAAGGCGCAACCCCCTCGACGACCATCCACTTCAATGCCTGTCATCAGACGGTCCGATGCGCCTGAAGCCGTCGGCCGTCCTAAGCGCGAGATTCACCCACCACCACCTAAGGATCTTGCGTACGCAGATGCACCCAAGAAACCTCGCAAGGTGAAGCGTGATAAAGAAGGTGGATCCTCCGAACAGCTCAAGTATTGTTACAAGATTCTTTCGGATCTGCACAAGAAGCAACATTATGCTATTGCGAATCCCTTCTATGAGCCAGTGGGTGAGTATATGCTCGTCCCATATTTTGACATTTCTGGTTTCTGACACCTTGATCAGATTGGGTTCGACTTGAGATACCTTCTTATCCGAAGATTATCAAGCGACCCATGGACCTATCGACGATGAAGAGAAAGCTCGATATGAATGAATATCCAAATGCGCAGAAGTTCTATGACGATTTCAAACTCATGATACGGAACTGCTTCACTTTCAACCCTGCTGGTACTCCTGTTAATCAGGCTGGTCAGGAGCTTCAACGCCTCTTTGATGAGAAGTGGAAAAGTCTCCCCCCAGAAACCGTGAGCGAAGATGAAGAGGAAGAGGAGGAGGAAGACAGCGACGATGAGCGTGCTCGTAAGTGTCTGTATGTATCCTTGCATGTTCAGTTTCTAATTTATTGGTTGCAGGTACTATAGCAATGATGGAGAGTCAAATCGAAACCATCAGAGGTACTATCTCGGCGCTGAAGAGTAAGCCAGCGAAGGATAAGAAGAAGAAAGCGAAACAGGAGAAAGCTCCTGTTCCTTCGACCTCGAAAGCAGCCCCTAAGCCCAGCAAGGGTACTTCATCGTCGAAGAAAAAGGGCAAGAAGCCCGTCGCTGATGATGATGTGCTGTCGTTCGACCAGAAGAAGGACTTGAGTGAGGCAATTGCAAAATTGGAAGGCGCAAAGTTGGAAAAGGTTATAGGAATCATTCATGAGGGTGTGCCCGAAATACGAGACGTGAGTGTCCCATTGTACTACACCCATTTCAAGCTAACAATCATTCGCAGAGCACGGAGGAGATTGAACTCGAGATTGATCTTTTACCGGCGTCTGTGCTCACAAGGCTGTACAACTTTGTCATACGCCCGATGAAGCCTGCTCCACCAAAACGAAACCGACCAGGCAAAGGCACGGGAACTGGCGGTTTAAAGAGGAAGAGTATGGATGAGAATGTCGAGGCCGAAAAAATTCGACAGTTGGAGCAGCGAATGAGGCTGTTCGAACAAGGTGCCAACGGTGCCACTGCACCCGCAGCGCGTGCTAATGACAGCGACCATTCGTCAGACTCGAGCTCGGATGATAGCTCGGGTAGTGATTCTGAGTGATTGACCTTTTTCTTCCTCATTCTTGTTCATTTCGGCACCAGGTCTCCTTCAGTTTGCGACCTGGATTTACCTCTTATTTTGACCTACCTTATATGGACCCCTCCTGTGGGCCATTTCTTTCTTCATACTGTCGCCGGTTTTCTTTTTCGCTTGTCACTCTTACCCGACTTTTTTTCTTCGTTCGTTTCGTGTATCCGCCTGCCTTGGCCAAAGTCAGTTGGTCCCAGAGATTCTTGCTCTTCCGCGACATATTGAGCAGCAAGAGTTTACTCGAGTTGTACTTCAGTTTTCTTGCTAGCAGTAATGGTACTTTTACAATTCGCTTAAAACCGCTATTACAATTGTTACCATAACGAATAAAAACGACAAACAACTCAAACGTTTTTTTGAATCATCAAATGACGGAAGGAAAATCGTAAAGGACATGATAATGTACAACACACGCAATGGATTATTAAATAGCGACACAACGAGAAAAGCATGAATAATTAGAATTTTTTCTTTGAATTCGACTTTTGAAACTGCTGCCAACCGAGACGGCTGACGTGGGACTTGGAAGGAGGATGAGAGGGTGTGGACGTGGTATTACTCTCTAAAGCACCACCAACACTTGTCTGAGACATTGCGATCGATCTATTTGAAGGCACTGCGGAGGAATCGCCGGCAGTGGATGAGCTGGACCCAGATATGGCAGTCCATCCGCCTGAAGACCTTGGAGGAGCGATACTAGCCCAACCACCAGAACCTGGTAGAGTAGAAGGAGCGGAGCCGAGTGTGGGGGGCGGAGAAGGCGGCAGAGGTATCAAATCCGGTGGTGGTAGAGCAGCCCCAGAACTACCCGATTCCAGCGAGGTCCATCCACCAGTACGAAAAGCAGGCGCATGTGAATGTGCACTTCTATGAATCGGCTGAGGGGCTGAAGATGCTGTACTCCATTCATCGGAACCTTTAGGGGAATCCGCAGTTCCGGCAAGTCCTGAAGATGACGAACCAACAGTCGCCCAGCCTGCCTTTTTGAAGCCACTGGCTGGCGTCGAAGACGAATCTTTAGCTTCTGAGGAGATACTGGCCCACCCAGAGGATTTGAAGGCAGTAGGTTTGTCTGGTAACGTACTGGACGGGCTAGGAGCGGCAAGATTGGGATTAGCAGGCACTGCTGGCTTGGTCATCTTAACACCACTTGCTGCTGCCATCTTCCTAAGCTCCTTCTCCTCCCGCTTTCTCTCCTTTTCTTTTCGCTTGTCAATTTCCTCCTGAGGTTTCATCCGGGCATTGGCTTGCATGTCCCTGAATCGAGCTTTGTGGTGATGGGCATAGGAATTTGTGTGCTCGTCGTACTGTGCGACGTTCTTAAACTGCTTTTCACAAAGGGAGCAATAGAATGCTTTGAGAGTATCAGAGATCTCGTTAGCAACGGCATTTCGACGGGCGACAGCATCCTGATGAATGATGAATTTAGAGGAAAAAAGATTGATGGACGGGAAGGAGAAGACAAACCTCCCGGGCTTGACGTTGTTCATCAGTTTCCTTCTGCTGGCGCTCAGAATCAAGCCCTCGGCGTTGAGAAACGGTGGTTTCGATCATGCGAACATCTTGGCTGACTTTACCAATACCAGTAGAGTCGGATTTCATTTGAAAAGGGATTGGGTCAACACGGCCTGAAACGGAAAAGTAGATGAATATCGTAAATGAATTTAGACTGTACTACTAGACGAACCGTCTCCAGATATTCCCAGAGGCTGGCCTTCTGTCCATCCGAGTTTGGCTAGCATGGCAAAGCCCTTGTTATCAGGCTTGATTTTGGTCTCGACAGTGATGACTTCATGGGCTGCGCCGCGGACATATTCATCGTACTTGACTATACTGTTCTCATCAACGTCCATTGCATCTGGAGCAGGAGAGGGGGTGCGAGAGACCAAAGAGATGTCGTCGTCGTCGTCGTCACCGTCATTCTCCAATTTACGCTGGAAAGTGAAGGAAGGAGGAAAAGGAGGGAAGTAATGCAGTACATTAGGAGCTGGAGATATAATAAGAGAGTACCTTCAAGTTAACAGGATTCTCATCGGGAATGAGAGGAATAGCATTCCACCGAGCAATTGTACTCGCTGACATGGATGCAGAAAACTGAGTGTGACAAAGCGTAACAGACGCCAGGAATTCGTCACGCACGAGATGAGGACGCGTCACTTACTCTGACGCGTACTAAACACTTCCTCACTTGTTCTGCTCATCATGGTCAGTTTCGTTTGCTTTGAACTCATTGCAATATGCTCAGCTTTCTTATAGTCGATTATGGAATATAACGGTGGCTCCGTCATAGCCATGGTGGGCAAGGATTGCGTCGCCATTGCCTCTGATCTACGACTAGGAAATCAAGCCCTGGGTATATCCTCCAACTTCCAAAAGGTGAGCCAATCTTGAGTTTCTGCATTCTTTATTCTCAAATGTTTCATCCCAGATATTCCCTGTTACCGATCGGATCTATCTGGGCTTACCTGGACTTGCGACAGACGTGACTACTTTGTGCGCAAACGTACTGTTCTCCCATATGTTTTGACGATGACAGGGCCTTTCCCTCTTAGACGAGAAACCTTCCGATATCGAGTGAACATGTATACCATCAAAGAAGAGCGAGAGATCGAGCCAGAAACCTTTGCCCACCTCGTTTCCTCTACTCTCTACGAACGCCGGTTCGGTCCGTACTTTATTGAGCCTGTGATGGCAGGGCTCGCAAAGAAACCGTCAGGCGGCTTCAAACCTTTCATCGCAGCGACAGATCTCATCGGTTGTTTAAACTTTGCGAAAGATTTTGTGGTGGCGGGAACAGCGAGCTCGAAGCTGTATGGTGTTGCAGAGGGTTTATGGGAACCGGATCTGGCACCGGAAGATCTCTTTGAGACAATATCGCAGACTATGCTAAACGCAGTGGACCGTGATGCGTACTCTGGCTGGGGTGTTGTAGTGCATGTGATGTAAGTTTCGGTGTTGGCATTTGCTGTCTATACACTAACCCTTCCCTCAGTGAAAAGGACAAGGTAACTACGCGTACTTTGAAGGGGAGAATGGATTAGATTTTGTATTATATTTGCAACGCAGATTCTTTTACTACTATTATGACAAGCCTTCTCATCGGACTGCAGCTCAGACAAAAAAAAAAAGGTTCAACACATGCTATTCATATATTGCTACAGTACAAGTAAAGATCGACTATGATTGACCCTTTAACACTTGCACTCTCCTGGCTTACAGGTGCAGCTAAACATTGCGCGTCTAGCCTTGTATACCACCTTGAGCACAAAAGACACTCACCTAGCGCCGCAGGTGCAGGTCTGACTGCCGCAATGCTCTGATTTGATGATGGTTTCAGTCTAAGAAACGATGAGCTTTGAAGTAAAGGGAGTAATGTGCGACTTACAGTGATCATGGTATTTCAAGCTGGGGTGAGCTCTTACTTGCACGGCGGCTTATATAGGAGTTGAATCTGAACCAAAGACGCAGAGAAAGTCCAAGGACACGTCCATGGACAAGAGAACCGCTGAACATCTACGTAACCGCTATATTGCTGCTAAACATTTGAAGGTCGCCAAATTTACGATCGTGTGAGTTGCCATTCCCCGAGTCAGCCATTACTCGGGAACTCTTGCCATATACGACAACGGGATAGGAACAACCTTGTGAAGGATGCGATGGTCGTCGCTGACGAGAAGGAATGGAGACACAAAACAGCGGTAATGTCGGCTATGCCGGTGATAGCATGTGCATGACAATGAATTGTATCCTGGGACATGGCAGCTCTGACAACCGCGGGGCCATTTGGGCAAAGGGTCAGCTGCGGGCACAGGATGAAAGGGGGAGACGTTCCAAAGGACCAGTCACGAAAGCAAAGGGTAGATGCAATGTTGTTTGTCCTTGGGCATATTGTCAAGACCGAGAAGGAGAAATAGGAGAGGAAGGGAGGGAAAGACAGTCGGCGGCCTCACTGATCATGAGCAGTGGATGTAGAGGAAGACGGTCGACAGTTGGACCAGCACGAGACCAGAATACTTTGGACGTCTTGCAAGAGCATTAAATTCACACCTATGGGTGATTATTGGAAACGACAGTGAAATGAGGTTGAGATAGAGTCTTGAGAGATGCTTGAATTGCAAGGAATTTGAGGAAGGAAAGAGAGAGGAGAATGGGGGGAGAGAAAGAAAAGAGATATAACGCGGTTGGCAAGTACTGGGCCTTATATATCAGCCGTTACTTCGGAACAATGAGCTTTTTTTGCTCGGCGCTTTTATGCGATTGGTCAATGACTAAATAGAAATATTATGTAATCGACCGAATTTTTTTCAATCTATTCACCGCTTTCCTTCCAATCCAGGCAGACTGAACATCTACATTCTTCTCTGTAAGCCAGAAACTGACAAGAATATTCAAATGCTCACCTCAAAAATCGACTCGGATGGCACTCCCCATCCTTTCACGCCTTCGATCCGATTATCCATTCTAGTACCTAGCATTACACCAATAACTGCACCACTTTCCTCGTCTATAATTGGTCCTCCGCTCGACCCAGCAGTGGGTAACGGTCTAAATAAAAGATGAGATAATGCATCGTATGTTCCTGGCTGCACAAACAGATCAAAGGCGTCTAGATTTCAGTAGATGTGGCCTATACACACCATAGTCTCTCTTCCCGCAAAATCACGGTAGCCAAGCACCGTCCCGCGCACCCATTTACTCCAGGTGCCTCCGATCCATGGGCTCCAGCCCGGCTCGTCAGGTCGCTCGTGAGAGACAAAGTGGGCCCGTATCGGTGTCTGCGGTTGTGCCGGATAGGGTGACACGGGCAGAGTTCGCACTGGAAGTCTCGAACAGGATAGTAGCATGATATCGGATCGCGGTAGTGAGGATACGATCTCAGAAACAGGACACATAGTTGTATCATCTCGTCCTGAAATCACAAAGGTCCCAGAACGCGACCCAGAATCTCCATTCTCAGCTTTCATCATGAGTGGCGAGCGACGAATCTATCAGAGAATTGTATATAACCCTCATTGTAGAAACAAGCCTGGATTCCTCACCTCCTCAAAAGTATGGGCACAAGTAAGAATGAGAGAATCTCCTGCACGACTAGATTGTGCCTCCAACGCGAAACCGGATGCTACAGTCACTTTGTGCTTTCCTGTATCTCGAATAGCATGTGCTACCAACACTACATCCGATGGTGGGCTCCACTCTGGTTTTCGTTCGGCCCCAGGGTGAGACTCGTATCGTAGGGAAACGTCGAGAACACGGCCTGAGTTTTCGGCATATTGACGAGCAAGAGTTGAAAGTGACGTTGTGCTATCAAACGTAGCAGAAAGAACGCTTTGGTCAAGAGGAGAAATGACGTCGAACTGTGGCGGCGGTATGTTGGGATTCACCAGAGTCGACGATACCGTCGCGTATCTTCGGAAAGAACGTTGCAGGTACGTGGACGCTCTGCAAGATACTGCTCTCAACATGTTTGACCGTTGGTGTAGACGACGACGACCTCAACGGTGTTGGTATGATATCATCTCGGACCGTATAGCCACGCGCAGTATATTTTATACCTATATTATACTTCGAAAGATATTTCATCATCATCTACCACAAAACTACCTAACAGGTACTCGTCAGACCCTTCAACTCTTGGAGGGGAACTCGAAACCTCAGGCCTCCGGCGATTGCTCGTAGATCCCGGCCCAAACCTTCCGCGCCTTACAGGTTTATGCGGAAATGCCGGCCCTGCAGAGGCCTGTGTCAGAAGCGACTGTCGGTAGACCAGACTCTGGTCATATGAGGGCGAAATCTGGGTCTCCGGGAGCTCTTCCAAGAACAACCTATCGGATTCGCTCTCCACATCGTCCTCGCTGTGAGACGAGCCGTCACTCACTTCGTCACCAGAATGGGCAGCTTCCATTTCGTAGATCCACTTGGATTGAGCGGATATCAAAGGTTGTTTGCCCTTTTTCTTCGTAGATTGGTGATCCTTCGATTCAGCCGAAGGCTCGCCTCGTCGGCGAAGTAGTCGATGAGGCTGAGTGGACGTAGTAGCCACCGGAGACTCTAGTTCCTCAGGCAATGGCACCTTCTTTCGTTTGTGACCAATAGGTCGTACAGCGAAAGACGACTCAGGAGGTATGCTAGAGTCCGAGAAAGTTGGTGATGCATTGAAGCGTGCTGGAAGAGCAGGGGGAGGCATATTTCTCGAATGGGAATGCCTCGGTGAAGCTGGTGATGAAAATAGAGCTGCTGCACCAGTGGTATCTATCATTGAGACGTCGACATCGTCGTCAGCAGGCAATCTGCTTTTAGATTGCCTGGAACCATAAGGAAATGGTGCTTGAACGATTTCAATTGAATCGTCGAAATTGACGGCCTGCTTCAGAGAAGGTGTATGGGATGGCTTCTGTATCTGGGATGGAGGTGGCGGTGATAGCCACTTCTCACCTACTACTTCTATCGATTCATCAACGGAAGTTTCAGTTCTGTTCACTAAAGTGGACGAACTGACAATCTCCAAAGAGGGCTCCTCATCGTCTTCAAGCAACCAGGCCATATTATTACGCTTCTTCAGCGATTTAACTGGTGATAAATCGGTTGGAGAGACAAAAGCTTGCTCAAAATCTAGCAAAGAGGATTGAACAAGATACCAAACAAGGCAAAAACCCATTGACTGACCTGATGGTGGATGATCGTCGGACGAGTCAGACAAATCAATGACTTTTTCAGCAGCAACCGTAGGGCGTTGAAAGGTGGATGAGGTAGATGTTAATGGAGCAAAGTCCTTTTCAATCTCCATGTCATCGGAATCGTCCTCGCCTTTAGCCGCGAGCTGACTAGACGTCAATTCAGTCGCCGATGGCTCGCTCTTCCTCTTCCGCTTTTTCTGTCCATCCGTCGTGGTTGTCTTGCGTGATTTACCCTTGGCCTTGGGTACAGCGGACGAAGAAGCAGAGGGTGAAACAGGCTTCCGATGTGGGCGTGAGCCTAAGATCCCAGCCTCAATATCCAAATCATCCTCATCATCCTCGCCCAACTCTTCGAAATTCTTCGGCGTGTGAAGCTTTTTTTGCCTCTTGTTCCCTTTCACTATCAAGTCTTTGACACTGACGAAACCTGTGCTCGCGCCCTGTGGTATATTTCTCCCAATGTCATCATTACGCTTTCGTTTAACACCTTTCTTAGAAGAGTCGCCATTGGTAGCAAAAGATCGCCTCTTGTGCGGCTCCTCGCGGATGTATTCTTGTATTTCCATTGCCTTTTCCAGGCATTGAGGTTGCACGTTATCAGGGAGCAGCCGTTCCACGTCCCCGTAAAGTTCTAGTTGATCCCCACTGACGATCGTCCTCTGAACATCCTTATAAGTGGCCTTGGCTTTCTCGAGATTGTGCTCTTCTCGACCTTCAGCAAGCAGGACATGAACGACCCCCGAACGTTTACGGCCCGTTCGTCCTAGTCGTTGAAGCTATAAATGCGATGGAGATATTACAAGAGGAGACGCAAGTAAAAGGCAAGACTTACCATACGGATAGGTGTTTTCTGAGCATCATAACAGACGATAAGATCTACCTCTCCAATATCGAGACCCTCCTCTCCAATGGATGTAGCGACGAGGACATTGAACTCATCAGCTTTGAATTTCTTGATCACCTGCGCATTGCATGTGAGTTTCCGTGAAAAGGAAGAAAGAAAGGAAATAGCTACACCTCTAACTGTTCCCGTTGAGCCTGGCCTTTCTTACCCTGCTTGTCTAGTCCTTGCCCAACAAACTTGCTAGCTCGTATGAGAGGCCGCTCCCGATTGAGAGCCTCCACAATCTCATCAACAGCCTCCCTGTTTGTCACAAAGACCATGGCCTTGGTCGTGCTGCTACTGTCTTCAGGCTCACCCATTCTTGAGCCGAAGTGCTGAATAATTAGGTTCTTCATCATTTCCATCTTAGGGTGGGTGGGGAAACCTTGTAGGCTTTGTGCTTGCAACTCGTTTACAATGGCTTGGAATATAGGATGCTCTCGAAGTTTCTTTGCTCTCGCAGCTGCGGCCTTCTTCGCACCGTCCATCCCGTCTTCAATGTCTACCTCACGAGACAATTCTTGCACAGCTGTATAGCACATCCCTATGGTTCCTTCAATCTAGCAATCTGGTTTGAGCCGTGCCTCTTGTTCAAGTAGAAACTGCACTGACGAGGTAGCCCAAGACACGAGCTAGTGATGAAAGTCGCATGAAATGCCCAAATGTCCATTGATGCGACTTTTGCCTCGCTAATTCTTGCATGCGGGCTTGAGCAGCATAAGGGTGCATGCGAGCCAGGTTTACTTGGTACCAAGCTCTTGAGGAAACCAAGATCTTCAGACTTTCCTGCAGCAGTCATGTAACTAATGACATATTGAATAGTCCCATCAGCATACGCACATCCATGAGTTCCACGAAACGGTCTTTGATCCTATTTATCTCAGGCGACATGGGTACGATGTGTTGTTCAACTCTCTGCATTTTTTTCGAGTAAGAATATCGCATCCTCATAAATTAAGACGATAAAAGTATACCTTCTCGTGGAGGTACTCCCGAATGTCCAGACTATGTTCATTCCTGATCTCAATTCGACTAATGTGGAGACTGTCCACAAGTTCTTGAACTGCCATGGGCGTACTCCCTGGTGTCGCAGTCAACGCCAAAAGTCGGAAATGAGGGTTCTTAGCCATCATGAATCGGACGATTTGATTATAGGCATAGTTTCCCGTAGCTCGATGAGCTTCGTCTATGAATACTTTTCTTTAGAGTATACGTGATTCATGGACTAAATGGACTTACCAACCACAATTAGTATGATATCTAGTGCATCACAGGTATCCGTCGTCAAATCGTTGATAAAAGTCTGGGGGGTCATGTAAAAAACCCTCTTTTGTGCCCACTATCACCTAAATAAGTTGCTGAAACGAAAGAACTAATGCCATTTACTGACCGCCCGAGATCGCATCGGCCTTGGATTCTGCCCAGTCAGCTCAATTGCATCGCCTCCCGGTATCCCGCATGTGCGATGACATGCCTCGACTTGTTGGGCGACGAGGGGCTTGGTGGGTGCGACGAATACTACTTTTCCTTCAGGAAACCATCGATA
>RCHF01001446.1:0-16955 GCA_003987895.1 Neonothopanus nambi | reverse complement strand
GTCTGCAGTCAGGGAAGTGTACCACCGTACTACGTGCGTGTCCCTGTTCCCCACCTTCCGTACCAAGTCCACTAAATCAAATTTCCTTGTAGATTGATGTGCAGTCCGCCAGCGACGTACAATCGGCGTTGAACTTTTCCAAGAACACGGGTGTACGTGTTGTAGTGAAGAACACAGGCGTACGGTCCTCAATCAATTATTCATTCTCGGCTTGACTTAGACGTGAATATAGCATGATTATCTTGGAAGGAGCAGCGGACAGAACGCACTGGCTCTATGGGTGAGTATGTCCCATGCTCCACGCTTCAGAAACTGTTTACTCATCATTTTTCTAAAGACTCACAATCTCAAGAATGTTAGTGCTCGAAATCTCTATCCCGCCTTGTTCTCCGTTACTAAACCTTCACTCCTTTCCCAGAAAACCCTCGACACCCAATTCATCCCGGAAGGCTGTCCCGCTAACACAACTCCACTCCAGGCAGCCACATTTGGAGTAAGGGTTTTCCTAACTTGCTGTGTTGGGCCATTAATTTCTAATTTTGTGTTGACAGGCTGGAGTTCAGTTCGCTGAGGTATACCAGTTCGCCGATGATAACAATATCACTCTTCCTGGAGGAACAGATGGCACTGTAGGCGCAGCTGGTGGATATATTCAAGTGCGTTAATTTGATACCTGTGTCTTCCTATACTCAAGGTTTTTCTTAGGGTGGTGGACATAGGTATACAACAATTTACTGAATATCCATTCCCCTTTTTCCTGACCTCGAACACGCTCACAGTCCGCTATCGAACATCTACGGTCTTGGCGTTGATCGCGTTGTATGTCTTTCCTTCCCTCGCAATCTACTTGTAACGCTCATTGTTCAATTCTTCTGTTCTGCAGCTTCAGTTTGAAGTGGTCGTACCCACGGGTGAACACCTTATAGCAAACGACTGCCAGAACCAAGATCTTTTCTTCGCCTTAAGAGGAGGCGGAGGAGGTACGTTTGGTGTCGTGTTGTCGGTCACTATGCGTGCCCTGCCTGCACAGAGCTATACTGTGTGAGTTCTGGGTCATTGACGTGGTCAACAAATTGGGAAGCTTATACGCGTAATACAGAGTCGCAGCAGTGTACGAGACAGACTTGGACCAAGTTGAGCAATTATTTCAGACACTAGTAGCAAATTCGGTGGAATGGTCCCGTACCGGTATGAGATATGGAATTCTTTGTCTGTATCGAGGTCTAATTCCTATATTTAGGATGGAGCGGTATTCTCTTAGTGGGTCTCTTGCCCTAGTCCTCCTCGACGTTCCACTCAATACAGCACTTATAGCCTACCACGACGTTCTTCTATGCCTCCATCCAACAGACTGTGGAGCAAGCTACCGTTTCTATGCAACCTCTCCAAGATTTCGTTGAAAGCGTAAACGGAACATACATCGTAACAACAGTCCCGTCGTACCTCTCGCTTCAAAATAACTTTGCTGCTACTGGAGTAGTTGTACGTCGTTTCTCTACCCCTTATTTACTCTTTTCTTCATGCTTACTTTGTGGACTTTTAGCCTATTGGTGTCCCTCTCATCGCATCCTCGCGTCTCATTCCCGCTAGCGCGTTCAACGAGACGCCGGACGGGATAGTTGACGGGCTTATGACGCTCACAACTCAGGCGGTGAATACGTTTATATTCGCCAATGCGCCCTTTGCATTCGAGCCTTTCGAAGGGACTAGCACGCCCGGTGTGAACCCTGCCTGGAGGAAGGCAATTTGGCATGTAAGTCACGATACTGGAAGACAAAAGTCTTTTGGTTTCTTGGCGTGTTCCTTCGCTAATCCTAATGGTTGGATGAACTAGGTCTCTGCTGGGAACGGGTGGAACTTTAATACTACTGTCGACGTTCAGAAGCAATTCTATACGAATCTTACGGACACTTTGAACAGCCTCCGGTCGATTACGCCTGGGTCGGGTGCTTACCTCGTACGTTCTTTCATCTCCTTAGACTCACTCTACCATAACTCATATGGGTTATGGGATCAACAGAACGAAGCCGACGTTTATGAACCTGATTGGCAATGTACGTCTACCTTCCATGATAGCTTCGTTCGCTTTCCCCTTACGCTTCAACTCTTCCTGTTTCCTAGATTCGTTCTGGGGAGACAACTACGACAAGCTCGTTTCTATCAAAAAGAAATATGATCCAGAACATATTCTCGACTGCTGGCGATGTGGTTAGTAGGCTCTACGTCTTTGAACGGGCATTGCTAACCGAATTTGGTTCAGTGGACTGGAGCGGCGCCTCGGACTCGAAATTCAGTTGCTATTTATCACTTTAGCTTTAGATGCCCCCTAGGCTTTGGTTGAGGGTCAGGCTGCGTGCGTATCATTCTGTTGGACCTTAATCTTATTGGTTGGAGCATTTATCGCTGATTCATCTTCATGTTATTAATTTATTTCTACAAATTTATTGTTGCGATTGTTGCGTTCTTTCGCGCTCAGTGCGTACATTCTCGAGATACGAGCCGAACAAGAAGATTTTGTGTGCAGGTCCTAGGTACATAACGAACTAGAGAAGCATCTTCTAGTTCCATCACCATCATCATCAAGCTCTAGGATCATGATATGCCATGAGACCATATGTATCTTGTATGATTCTGATCTTCAACTTCAGAAGTTGGACTGGTACTAGCTATTGCAGATCAACTGTTCGCGTTAAATAAACCGAATCGGCCGGGTTGCCCGCTGAGCGCTGAGAGCTTGTGTGAGTTGTTTGAGCTGCGACGGTAACTCCCCTCGGCTATCGTCTATTACATGAACATTAATACATTCAGCCATGTCTGAAGGTGCTCATCAGAGTATCTGATGATCATGGCAGGCGGCGTTGATGCCGGTGGGTGAGACTGAGGCACGAGCGCCTTTGGTCCGGAGACATTACCACGAGGACGTGTCTTTTAGCCGCCATGAATTCTTTTCTCCAGAACTCTCTTCCAGTCAAACTCAGAATATGTCCTCAACGAAACCAATAGTCTTCATTACAGGCTGCACTTCGGGAGGCATAGGCGCTTCACTCGCTGATACGCTGGCCAAGCGAGGATGCATCGTTTATGCTTCTGCTCGCAAGCTCGCCTCGATGGACTCTCTGACGCACGACAACATCCGCAAGCTCGTAGTAGACGTCACCTCCGATGACTCTGTCAAAGCTGCCGTTGAAGAAATCTATTCGAAGGAGGGAAAGTTGGATGTGTTGCTCTCAAACGCGGGCTTGCCTGGGACTGGTCAGTTTGTCAGAATCGCTATTAGACATTTTATTGACCTGGATTTCTACAGCTCCTCTTCTAGATGTCTCCCTTGAAGACGCTAAGGCAATCCTAGACACCAACTTTGTCGCCTTCATCCGTCTTGCCCAACTCATCGTCCCTCGCATGGCAGCCGCCAAAAAAGGGCTCATAATCCCTATTGGCTCTATTCTGGGCGAGATTGGCACACCTTGGACAGGCATGTACAATGCCTCTAAAGCAGCCTTGCATGTCTACGCCGAAACGCTCCAGATGGAGTGCAGGCCCTTGGGCGTGGATGTCATGCTCGTTGCTCCCGGGTCGGTTATTAGTAACATTGCTAATGTACGTGGGGCATCTGCTTTTTTCTTGCTCTCATGGAGCTAATACGAGACATATGCTTCTTCCTCCCCTTCTAGAACGCATCCAAAGCCTATAACCCCCCGTCCGATTCCCTCTACACATCTTTCCAAAAATCAGTCACCCACGTCATGTTCCAATCCCAAACTCGCGAATACGGCGCAATGCCTAACGAAGAATTTGCGTCACGGCTCTGCTCGTACATTCTTGCCTCTGACGGGAAACTCAGGAAGAACCCGACGAGGTATGTGTGCTTGGGTGGCTCAAAGTGGCTTTGGGCGGCGCTCAAGTGGTTGCCGAGGACTATGGCATATGACATGATTTGGAATGATTTGAGTAAGAGAGGATGAAGGAGATGGATCGCGGAGGAGGATGTAATCTACTGAACACTGAACATTTTTTCTTGAGACTTTCTGTGTTTGAGTTACTTATGTACCTGCTGTTACCTGTCGCTCTTTTTGCTCGTTTGCTATGTACCTAGTCGCTTAGGCTACCCTGACCACCATTCGCGTGGATCGGTCTTTCTCATACATATTCAGTTGTACCTGCAGATGTGCGGCGAATATATCTATTATCGATGCCTTTATCACTTTAATTTGGAATCAAGTAACCGGGCTTCACTTATGGGGAAGGTTCCGGTGTAAATGAAGAGAGCTATTGAGCTCAACTCAGACTTGGTGAGATATAACAAAACAAATCTATGTAGATGAAATGGGATACAAGTCCGCACCGCGTAAATATTGAAATAAGGCTAGTAGATAACACAAAACAAAATCACAGGTACTGAGACATGTACAAGTACATAGTACAAGGCATATAAATAATGGTAGGTTATACATCTGCCTAGCACGCCACTAAGAAACATGAACACTGAACGAGCGCCGCCTAATCGGGTGTTGAGTCTTGTCAAACGACTTCAGTATTCATTTCGCGTGTGATGAGAACGCCTTTACGATCGTCCATCTAAGTATGCAAAAGAGTCAAACATCAGTATCCTTTTCCCCTCAAGCTCACCACGGAACTGAAATTACTGCATACCTCGATGTAACTATCAGTGGGATCACCCTTCCTTTCGTCTCTAGTAGGGAATGCAGGAACGTTGATGTGACTTCGTGTTACGTTTACAGTGCTGGCAGTGGTGTGGCTTGTGGCGGTTGCAGCGACCATCCCGGAGTCGGTGATGACTCCGGAGCTACTGACGAGATTGTGTAGAGAGTCGCGGGAGTTGAGCATGGCGACCATAGTAATGACGTAGACTTTGCTCAAGGAGAGGTGGAATGGCATCCTGTGGGAGTACGGAAGAAGGTGAGCGTTTGGTGTGGGACGGAAGAGGGAATGAAATAGGGAAAATGAAAGGGGTTGGGAGGAAGGAGAACGAGTAGACGTACCACCAAAGTTTCTCCGGTTTAATTAAGATCAGTACAAGCAAGATCGTCTGATCAATAGACACGAAGAGACCTCGAGTGACGGTGTATTGAAATAGTTTCTGTAGGAGCGTGTCGGTTCTCTTGATTCCAGTCCTGGATTTTGCGAAAGCCCATGAGAGCGCGATTGTAGCTATGATGTCGGAGAATGCTGAAAGACCCGAATCCCAACCGACTTCGAGCTGAGGAGGGGATAGAGTCAACAAATGAATGAAAGTTGAATGATTAGAATGGTAACGTACCTTCTCCTTCAACTGCTCTAAACCAGTCAACGAATCATTCAGGAGCTGATCTACAACGGTGGCTATCCCGGCGGCTAGTAGTATAGTACTTAGCTTAATCTGCTATCAATTGTATTCTGGATACTTTGTACTTACCCGCAGCACCTATCGCACTTAAAACCTATTCAACGAACGTCAGATATCCATGATATTGTAAGTTGGTCAATGATGGGCTTACAATAAGCAGAGGAACTATCCAATGGAATTTACGAACTAGGAAGACGAGAAGAGATGGAAGACACATTAAGTAGGCCTGTAATAAACGAGGAGAGATGGACTTACGCAGATACACGCGAGTTGCGAAGAAAATCTCGACGCAGAAGACGGTAATGACGGTAATGAGCAGTTCGATTTCTATGTTCCTGGTTTAGATAAAACGCTGTTAGCGGAGGGTACCGGGGTAGTGGGCGACATGATACGCACTTAGAAATCGTCGTCAAAATAGTTAGATTTCCAAAGTTTGCAACCTACACAGCAAGAAGATTGTCAATAAGTTATTGCTTCAAGTGAGATACTTGAGAAGGAGAAGCGCTTACAAGGTAATGATGGACGATTTGGGTGTCTAAACAGGTCGTTGCGAAGTCTAAAAGACTATAAGATACAGTTAAGTAGCGTAACTAGAGATATGTTGATCTGCAAGCTTACACCAGAAATGCTACCTGCAAATCGAGCTGATCAGGCGTTGCTCGGCATACAGATGATGGAGAGGGAAGAACATACGAGGCACCTCAACGGCCATTTATCGCGATTGGTGTTAATGTAGATCCACGCTTGGACGACCGTGATACCGAAAAGCCTGTCAAGAGTGTCAGGGTCGTGTCTGTCAGTATCCGAGGAGATGAAATAGATAAGAAAGGGCATACACAGTAGCAACCGCATAACCGTAAAAGATTCCATCCATAGAGCTGGAGAGATCTACTCCCAATGGAAGGCTTGACAGTGGTATCGCGCTCGCGTTTCCTGAAGCCATTGTATCGCTTGATGAACTTGGTGGACGTAAGAGACTTCGGGTTAGGCAGTGGTAGACAGAAGCAGAGGGTGAAAAGCTTCAGCGGAGGTAGACTTGACGAGAAGCTAACCGAGACAAAGAACGACTCTGGACCAAGCTGACTTTTCTTGTGAGTAGCCAGAAAAGAGTACAGTCAGTACTTCCTCAAAGGAGAAACCCTGTACAAGAGTGGTCGATTAAAAATAGTCGGCCTTTAGCGGTTCTTGTGAAATGCTTGCACTTATCAGGACGTATGTAGTGGTTTTTCGTGCACCGGTCGAGATTCTTCGAGATATGCATCACTGTTAGATACAATGATTGATGATCACGGAAGCTAGAGATCACGGTCTTCTCTGACCAGTTGAGCGTGTGGTTTTCGTGTGCCTTCTGATGAACCGCCCCCTCCAGATCAGAAATTACTGATGGCCTACTGGGATTTAATTGTTCATTGTCCATGAAATCCGTATACGTGTTGCGTGAGGGGAAGGTTATGGGGTTCATTGGTACATGGATACTACAGACTGAGATGGGACCGTGACTCACCTGGTTTTCAAACCACGGTCTCCCAGATTACGTGGGATCAACGTGGGATGGGCAGGAACCCGCCCTTTGCTTGGCTCTACTCAACTCAGTTCATTGCAGTTCATTGCCTTAAGGTGAGCTTACGGTGGTAAAAAAAAAAAACCAATTTTCGGAAATCAACCGTGAACTAGAAGATAGCATCGCCTTCAGTCTCCTTCAGTATCGTATCACAAGGTCGACTTAGAATCCGAATGGTGGCGCACGCTGTTGTAACAGGCCCATGGGTTCTCTGTAATTGATGAGGTTTGAAAAAGGACCGCCAAGTCAGCGAAAAAGTGAGCCCTCAGAACCAGTATATTGAACGAACCACGGACCATCAAATTCAAGGCTCTCAAGCACTGCCTACGTGCTCAACGGCGTTACCGGGACATTCCCGGACCCTTATAGAACTACCGTCAAGGGTCTCCCTAGACCTCACAACACTCGGAGTAAGATTGGTACGGTAGTGGCAGTGGGTGTATTAGAAGTCTTATGACGTGAGCGAGGCGCCGGCAAGGACAATATGATGACTAGCCAAAGCTGAGTCATGCAAGTCCTGTCCTCCACCCGGCGTCGGCGAGAGGCGAACCAACCACATAAAATTATCATGAAGAATTGGACTCAGAAACGAGCCTGAATGTTTAACGTTTAATATTAATGCTAACCCTCGCAAAGGAAGCTGCAGGTGGTGACCTGTGGTGACATGTCTACAGCTTGGCAGCAGCAAGCTCCAACAACGAACTCCGAAGCCACTTGAACTGGGGTGACAAGATCGTAAACAACAACTGACAAGGAAGTTGAACTTGGAGATGATCATCAGCGATGGAACGAATGTTGCATACCGTATGGGACCGTATGGTTCAGATATGTATGTACTGGCTGTAAAAGAGCACATGTATCTGCTAAATCAAAAAGCAACGACTCATATTGAACATTGATATACCATGGATTGGCAGCTACATAGCAAGGTTTGTTGTTGCCGAATCGTCGGCGAATGATGTACGTACCCGCAGGTAAGTACCCGTTCCCGCTCAGAAGACTTGTTTCACTAAATAAATGAATGTATTCAGATGCTCATCAACTCCTCTTTTAAGTTTAAGCCGACCTTAATGATGATTACTGTATTGAACTATTGCGCCATCTTGAGGCTGGCCGAACGAACTGATAATTGTGTTTCGATCTACCGCTGAGGCAAGAAGCAATTTTGGGGCAGCTCGTAATACTAGCACCCAGTTAGCGCCCAACACGTACTCCCGCTCAGTGCTTAGTGCTTAGCGCCCAACGCCCAACGCCCCGAAAACCATCGTAGTAGGGACGGACGCCGCAACTTGCGAGCGTCCTTTGAAGCCTCGGTATCAATTTTGACCGCCAGGTTCCCATTCGCTGTGTTGGCGTTCCCCGCGATGTAAGGTACAGCACCCTCTTTCCCGTTCCCTTCATTTCGACGTAAAACCCCCATGAGATGCAAAATCCTGGCATCGTTGGCGAGTCCGAGCATGTGACGTTCCTGCATCGGACTAGACCTCTCTCTCGTCTGTCTTCTCACYCCCCCCTCTCCCCCCTCTCTCCATTCCTCCAGGCGCTACTACGTATCCACCAAGAAGCCTGCTAAACCCAGGTGGAGGGACAGCAGCTGTTTTTGCGACCCATAGCATAACCCGAGGAATTGTGCGCAAGATCACCCGAATCATGACGACGTGGTGAGTAGCCCCATGTGAAAGCGAAGGCAGAGACAAGCCGTTATTTGCTCGCCGATTTTACATAGGTTGGGGGTGGAGGGGAGATAAAAGAGGGTAGTACGTGATATATCGGGCTTGAAATGTGGGTAGCCGTATAGAAAACACTGAAAAAAAAATCTATATACACTGTAAGTTCCGAGTGAATCTCCATAAATGAAGGAAAGAGACGTACTTTGAAGACGGCACTCGAAAGCCAACGGACGCTCACAGACGTCCTTTCTGCAAGGCCTCAAGGCCTCAGCACCAGTTTTGACCGCCAGGCTTCCACTCGCAGTGATCTCATCCCCCCACGATGTAAGGTACAGCGCCCTCTTTCCTGATCCCTTCATTTCGACGTAAAACTCCCATGAAATCGAATACGCTAGCATCGCCGGCGAGTCCGAGCATGTAACGTTCCTGCTTCGGACTAGACATCCCTTTCGTCTTTGTCTCCTCGCCTTCCCTCTCCCCTCTCCATTCCTCCTGGCGCTACTAAGTGTCCACCAAGAACCCTGCTAAATCCAGGCGGAAGACAGCAATTGCTTTGCGACCCATCGCATAGCCCGAGAGATTGTGCGCAAGGTCACCCAAATAACGTTGGCGTGATACTACGATAGGTAGCACCATGCGAAAGTGAAGGCAGAGACGAGTCGTTATTTGCTCGCCGAATTTATGTACAGTGAAGGCGGAGGGGAGACGAAAGAGGGTAGTACGCGATACATTGGGCTCGAGACGTGGGTAGTCGTATAAAAACCACCGAAAAAAATCTATATACACTGTAAGCTTCCCGTGAATCCCTACAAATGAAGGGAAGAAACGTACTTTGCTTCGAAGACGGTATACGCATAGTCCAAGCCCTTTCTCTAATCCAACCTTCTATTCCCCTGCATTTCCCCAAGTCGATCCACTAGCCGACTCTGTTAACCTTTACCAGTGCAACCTCCATGAGCCCCTCCACCTTTTTCTTTGCTTTTTCTTCTTCGTGCACAACAGTGCCTTTTCCTCAGATAGTTAACTCGCGCACGAGCAAGGAAGATGACCATCACTCCAAACTTGACTGCCACAGATACACCGATTCGGATTCGTCGTAGTGATAGGCGTTCTCTAGGTACTCCCGTCGAACTTGAGGGCACGAAGAAGGCTATTAGGGAGTGTCGAAAGCTTCAGCGAGAAGCCAAGGCTGCTGCTGCGGCTCTTACACCCTCTGGCTCTGAGAGTTTGACCCTCGATCACTATTGAGGATCTCGAGGGCATGTTGAGTCCCACTGACCAGGATTATTCTGACGATGGAGAGGGGGAGGGCATAGCGTCAGAAGAGGATGAAGACGAACAAGTCGTTTATTGGCAGAATGATCTTGCGGATACGCAGGAATTGGTTGGAGGGTTGAAGGGTAGGGTGGTGCGAGAGCGAAGATGCCTGGATCCGTCACTACGCCTTCTTCGTGGACCGTGGAGTAGTCTTGCCTCCATTCCAGACTCGAAAGATGGCATCACCAACTCGTTGACGCAAATTGAAAGTTGGTCTACCCACTCTATCAGCTGCACTAGAACCATCTCAATCGAGATCGCCTCCGACCTGACTATTCCGAGTCACTTCTTAAGCTTGGCTTCAGCGGGGGAGGTGTATACAGGGCCACAAGTGTCTGGTAGCTATCAGAAGTGGCGAAGACGTGTCGTGACTCGAGGATCTTGACGGCGCGCGCGTGGAGCAGGGTTGACGTCGGGCGATAGAACGAAGGATGGCGAGGAAGAGGTCCAGTGGATGAGACTGGAAGGGTAGAGGAAATCTGTGTCTGCGGTAGAACGGGTAGGTTGATGTGCTTCAACTAGAAGCCATCAACTAAATTGATATCCCAGGGCGCATCGTAACAAGTACGAAACGTTGAAAGAATCAGGTCTTTAGTTGAATGAATCTTAGTACACGAAAGTCCAAGAGTTCAGGAGTCCACATACCTCACAAACTGATATTCCGAAGTTCACAGCTGAGTGTATTTGCCTTGTCTATGTTTACTGCAGACGTTGTAGGAAAAAGACCCTCTGGCTCGAGATCCTGTAGTTAATGCCTGGAAGACGCAGCTGATGAGAGAATTAGAATCTTCGAAAGCTCTACAACTTGAAGGTGGCCCGTACCGTACATGAGCTGGAGGATGCCTCTTGTTTTAGGCTCATTAGATGCATCACAAGTACAGCTTGTGATTAACAGCTGAATGTTCAATATGCACTCGAATAGTATTCAGTGGTAGTGACCAGCAGACGATGGTTAGGTAGTAGGGGCCGTTTTGCATTAAGCGCCGACGTTGATGAGCTTCAATTTTCACTGGCGCTGAATAGACGCCCATCGCCTGCACTGCGCTTTCAACGTTTCAACATCCAAGCTTTCACAAAGTCAGAGACTCAGCATCAAGCTACGCCCTCTTCATCACAAAAGCTCCTACCAAATCCTCGCTTTCACCGCTCATTCCATTCTGCAATTTTCATCTTTTCCATTTCTGCAAATTGGCCTTCTGACAGAGAACAACGGTGGAGATACCGCTCGGGCCGCCATAATTGCTACCAACGCCAGGTAGACGGACACTCGTGATATGTTATCTCTATAGCGAAGTCGAAGAGTTCCAATGCGAACAGCGCTACATGTGCTCTGTCCTCCATCCGCGTCAGTGGGCCCTTGCGGCAGAAAATAATTTTGAGGAGCCATGGACTGGTTTCAAAAGAAGGATGGGAGAAGTTCGGGATTACGAAGGTATATAAGATTTCAGCGGCTCCGCTTTAGACGACTGAAGACTGAAGTAAACTCATTTTTAGCACAGAGTTAAACTCAGATTCGCGTTGGGTGCTATCTCATCATAACATGTAAGTCTTTCGTCTCTACACTACTCCTTCCGGTTTTCTGATTCTTGACTTCTCGTCATAGCATGCGGCTCGCATTCGATGTGAACATCGGTTTGGCTATTCTATGGCTCTTCACCTCAACCATCCTCCCTGTTTCATGCCAAAATGATACTCTTGGCCTCTCGGATGGTTTCCTCTCCTTCACCACCCCAACCTTCTCTCTCCAACTCGTCAAAGACTCGCAAACGGTCTACTCCCTCACTACGCTGAATGGAGGGTTCAATTTTACCCCTACGGATATGATGTCAGACCGGGCACAAGATGGAAACTATCATTTGGGCGATATAACATTTCGGGCACGGACCGTCGGAACGGAAGAGTGGATTAGTGGGGATTCGTCTGCCGCGAGAAGCAAGGTAGCTAATATGGAGGTTGGAGGGAATACGTTAGTAGCGGCGAACTTGAGTCCTACGTTGCCAAACGGCTCCTTGCTCAACGTAACGAGGAGATGGGTTGTGGATGATGACGGGGTACTGGAAATGCTATTTGACGTGAAAAACTCACAGGAGGAGGCAGTGGAGATTGGGGCGTTGGGTGCGCCATTGGAGTTCAATAATGTATGTGGAATTTGCGTTAGATTGATCCTTTTACGATGAGCTAACCTGTTCTTTTGAACAGATTTTCACGGACCGAACGGCTGCAGAAACGAATAACTTATGCAGCTTGTTTGATCCTTACATTGGTCAAGATGCAGGGTGAGTTATCGTTCTTCTATTTATCCCGCCCATACCAATACACCCCTCAGCTACGTCCAAGTAACCCCTCTCCTCGGCACCCTCCCCCCTCTCATCCTCCTCCCAGCAAAAAATACCACCTCCCCTCTCGAAGGCTGGCGTTTCCTCCCCGAACCCACCGTCCTAACGCCATTTTACCAATCTCAAACCTTTGAAGGCCTCTACGAATGGCAATTCCATACTCTCGCCTACGCCCAAAACGAATGGGTCAACGTAACGCCCTGGAACGCCCCCACCTCCGCCGTCCTCCAACCAGGTGAAGTTCGAACGTACGGTTTGCAATTTAGGCTTGCCACGGGGATTCGGACTATTGAGGATGCTGTGGGTGAGGCTGGTAGGCCGGTTGCGGTTACTATTCCTGGGACGATACTTCCGAGAGATCATATAGGAAAACTCTTCCTAAACTACACCTCCCCCGTTGTCAATATCACTACTTCGCCTGCCTCTGCCCTCACCCTAACACCGAACTCTGACCCACGTACTGCAGGGTGGGTCGGGTACGACGTCGTACCACATACTTGGGGTCGGTCGAGGGTGGAAATTCGGTATAAGGACGGGACATTGCAGACAGTCAATTATTATGTTACCAACGCTGCGACGGATGCTGTGGGTGATTTGGGTGGGTTTTTGACGACGGAACAATGGTTTGATGATGAGGGGGATCCGTTTGGGAGGGCACCGAGTGTTATTAGTTATGATAGGCAGGTTAATGCGCCTGTGTTGAATGATGAGAGGTGGGTTTTTTCTTTCTATTATTGTTTTTCGCTGGATTGATTGGGATGTGTCCAGAGCATGGATACCTGGTCTCGAAGACGAAGCGGGTGCGGGAAGTTGGTTGGCTGCGTCGATGAAGCAGTTTGTGCAGCCTAATCAGAAAGAGGTGGAGAAGATGGAGATGTTTGTTAATGAAACGCTTTGGGGAACAATTCAGAATTTTAATGGTGAGTCTAAATTACCCCACCTCACTTTATTAAATTCAACGATTATTGATCTTCGTCATCTACTAGGAACTGTAAAGAAGGTGTGAACATCGTTAATTCATATTCAAACCCAACTCATAACTCAACCGAACTATCATCTCCTTCCAGTCCATCTTCTTCTACCAACCCTCCCTCGTACCAAACTACACCTACCCATCCTCAATCGACTGGACACAGTGGTGGTCCTGGGACCAATCCGAGTCATACGCCACTGATAGAGCATACGACTACGCCCACGTCACCGCAGCCTATTGGGCAATGTACCGCGTCGGGCGAAACTACCCTTCCCTCCTATCTAATTCAACCAATACGCCGCATACATGGGAGTGGTACCTCAATCAAGCTGTCTTGACCGTAACGATGCTCATGAACGCAGGCTACGCAGATGATGGGTTAATGGGCGAAACTGTCATTCGGTATCTGTTGGATGACCTGCGTCGTGAGGGTCTATCGGATAACGCTACACTCGTTGAGAATAATATGCGTGAACGTTGGGAAATTTGGTCTGGGGAGCGATTCCCTTTTGGTTCGGAGATGGCTTGGGATTCAACGGGTCAGGAGGGGGTGTATGTTTGGAGCACGTATTTTAATGATACCACGACAGCTGTTAATGCGCTTAATTCGATATTGGCGTATCAACCTGTTGTTGCACATTGGGGGTATAATGGGAATGCGAGGAGGTATTGGTGAGTTTCCTTTTGATTTTTTTTTCCTTTTTCTTGTTTGAGCTGACGTATATCCCGCTCTTTATAGGGACAACATTTATGGTGGCAAACTAATGCGAATTGAACGACAAATACATCATTATGGATCAGGTCTAAACGCCCTCCCTCTCATCTTCGCCTTCGAAGCTTCTCCCTCAGACATCTATCTCCTCCGTGCAGGCTTCGGTGGTCTGAGTGGTTCCCTTTCCAGCATCGACGAAGGAGGCTTCGCTTCTGCCTCATTCCACTCATTCGCTGATACACTTGCATGGGACGCCTACTCAGGCGATTACGGACCGAATTTCTCTGGACATGCAATGGGAATGGGAACCTTCATCATCGACCATCCTGATTTCGGTTGGCAGGCTTTCGGTGGGAACGTGTTAGCTGTTACACAGGGCGAGGCCGAGACGGTGGAGGTGGAAGTGAGAGATTCGGTGAGGAGGAGGGTGTTTGTTGCTTCTCTAGGAGCTCTTTTATCTCTCGATGCGGGAGCGTTTGATTTTGTGAAAGTTGATATGAAGGATAAGATGGTGCAGGTTGGGATTGTACCTGGTGTTTCGGGCGGTGCGAGTGCGGATCGCGGGAGATTGGTCGTCAGTCAGACTGCGGTGGTGGACGGGGTGGGTTTGTTGAAGCCTACTGGTGGACTCGAAGTTGACGCGGGGGCTTTCGTTGTAGATTTCAAGGGAGGGGTCGGGAATGTTACTTTGGTGGTGTCTTGAGTACTCCGTGAAAAGAGTATCATGATGGAATATAGTTGTTGGGACATTTGCTGGGAATAGCTCGCCGAGTACTCGCAGAAGTAATACAATAGGGTTCTTTTTCAATGTGAATTGATTTTGTAGCAGCTCGCAATACGCAGAAGGAAGGAGGGAAGGAACGAAAGGGGTTCCATGGAGTTAGTCCGCTTAGCCAAATCAGTCTGCCCTAAACACAGGAGTGGTCTAGCGCTGGGCGCGTCCAATTTCTTTTCTCAGCCTTGTAGACTGTATATGACGTCCATTGAATGAGGCGGGAAAATGATGATTCCATTCCAAGCTGATGGCAGAGAAGGAAACGTAGGAACAGCACATGAGTGCGCATAAGAAAATGCAAGCGCTAAAAATTTACACAAGCGCTCAAATCGAGACAGAGGCATCGAAACTTATCTATTTATCGCGAGACACAATGATAGCTATATGTTAGAAACGCCACCATGGCCCATCTAGCGGTGCACATTCCTTCAACCGTTCACAAACCTCCACCACCTTCTCATCGCTGACATTCGCCACCGAAAACCGAATCCATTCCTCCTCGGAGCAATCAGACAGCGACTGTTTCTTCTCTCTAAAAAACACCGAGGGCAGGGCCACCACCCCAAGCTCCCTCACCATCCTTTCACAAAACACCCTCGAGCTCACGCCTCTAAAAGGTGACTTCACGAATGCAAAATACCCGCCCTGGGACCCAACCTCCCAATTCACCGGTAACGACTTCCTGAACAATTCATGCCGTGCATTCAATTGTTTCGCCGTCTCTCGTATATCCTCTCGAAGGCTCGGGAGTAGGCCTGGTGTCGCAAGGGCCAATTGCGGTAGACGCGGAGCGCAGATCTGTAGTGTATCCAAAATGGTTCCAATATGCAGAAGGAGGTCAGGCGAAGCTGTTATAGCACCGAGACGGTGGCCTGGTATGCGGTATGATTTGGAGAAGGAGTAGAGGGAGATGAGGTGGGAGCGCCAGGGAATAGGTGAAGATGCGGAGAAAAGAGTGTGAGGTGGCGAGTCCGAGATGATGAAATCGCGGTAAGTTTCATCGATGATGAGAGCGATGTTATTTGAATGAGCGAGCGAGGCAAACGAGGCGAGCAGTGAAGGAGGATAGATGGCTCCAGTCTGAAAAAGTATGAGAAGAAAGGAAAGACGGAATAATGCAAGACATACCGGATTGTTTGGTGTAACTAGTGCGATTGCACGAGTCTTTGACGTAATTAGCGACTTACATCGCTCGATAGAAGGAAGAAAACCGTCGCTAGCTAGCGTCTCTAGCTGGACGGTCTTGATACCCAACAAACTCAGCGTCATTCTATCCTGAAATCCCTCAGAAAAATCCTTCAAAGACCGACACTAGTAACGTACTGATGATTGAAGTACCTACCAAGGTATATGTCAATAAACATCGAAAGACAGCATATCATCCACGTACCAAGGAACCGGCAAAATCACTTCATCCCCTGCATCCGCGACACTCATAATCGACGCCACAAACGCCATATTACACCCAACCGTCAATGCGATATCACCAGATTTTATATCTGCGTCCTTGCCGTAACTCGTCTTCATTTCGTTGACCAAAGCCTCTCTCAGCGCCAACTCTCCTTCAGCTGGGCAATACCCAAAAGCGTTCGGCAGTAAAGCAACATCACCAAGAGCTTTTTTCAGCAATGGATGAGGTGGTGTTCCCGGTACACCCTGAGACATATCAATCAGTGGGCCATACCGCGAGTTGGCAAGGTCATATTGCGACGCCCATTTGTAGGCTTCAGGTATCCTATTCCAGCCTCAGCATCCTCATGAAGTGAATTAAATCTTTTTCATGAACTTACGGTGGTGAAATGGTATCAAGTACCCCACTAGACAGCCTGAATTTGAGTGCAGAAGACATCGACCGCTGGCTGGCCGTTGCGGTTAGTCTTAGTGCGCACGGACCACATCCAAATCAACCTGCCCTAAACACAGGGGTCTAGCGCTGGGCGCGTCCAATTTCTCCTCTCAGCTCTTTCTTATGTAAATGGAGGATTCAATTGAAGCCTTTTTCTACTCGCCTTTTCCGTTCTCCGAAGGGTCTTCTAGTCGCGCTATACACATACTAGAAAGCTGGCACGGTTCTGTACCAACCTTCGACTCAGAATTTCATGTCCGATCTATTCACGTTGACTCGGAACCCATCGTAGAGGGCGACGACAAGTGGGCTCAAGTGTGGAAGGGGAAACTCCACTATGACTCTGGACAGTCAGACAAAGAACCGGTGGACGTTGCGATCAAGATCTTTCAAGAGAGCCTGTTTCCTGCGGAGGAATTTG
>RCHF01001444.1:0-14052 GCA_003987895.1 Neonothopanus nambi | reverse complement strand
CCTACAATGCATGTAGTGTATGCAATAGGCTCAATATTATCATATACTGTATGAGTAGAGATATGTTCACTGCAGCTTCCAATTTTAGGCTTATCAATAGTAATGTCACCATGGTTGGTGGTGATATGCATCAGCACTTCCATGGACAAACAGTGACACAAGCTGAATTTCAAGCCACAGGTATGAGGTAGATTTTATAAATAACTGCCTACAATATTGATTTTAGAAGTGGCTGAATATGTGGGAATGTCCAATCTTCCTGCCCCTACTCAAAACTTTGTTGGAAGAAGTGACATTATCTCTCAGCTCAATCAATATTTCTTGGAGCAGACAAATAAGAGGAAGCAGCACAGGGTTGTCCTCTATGGCCTTGGAGGTTCTGGAAAAACACAGGTTGCATTGCAGTTTGGCATGAACAGCTTTGAACAGTAATTTTTCTCATAAACTTAAATTTGGGATTTGAAACTAATGTCATGTCTGGTATAGATTTCACCAGATCTTCTTCATTCAATCCAACACTGATGAGCTCATACAAGCCTGCCTTCTTGATATTGCCAGAAAGTGTAACACTTCTGGCCCTAGCTGGCAAGCTGCCAAGGATTGGCTTTATGGCAACCAACAGCAGTGGCTACTCATATTTGATAATGCTGATGATCCCAACTTGAATATTGGGAAGTATGTTCCACAATGCACCCATGGTAATGTGCTTGTCACCACTAGGAACTGTGATTTCTGGCAGGCAGCAGAGTATAGAATTCAGATATCAGATATGACTGAAGATGAAGCAGTAGATCTTCTTCTGTGCCATGCTAGAAGAAAAAGAGATGAAATAACCACTCCAACTGCTTTGGCCATTGTGAAGGCACTCCATCTCTTTCCACTTGCTATAGTCCATGCTGGAAGTTATATACACCAGTTGGAATGTTTTACTGAATATCTGGCACTCTATACTCATCATAGAGCTGATTTGCTGTCAAGAAACATGAGACAGGATGAATATGAATTGTCTGTCTATGCTACTTGGGATTTGAACTGGAAACAGCTAGATAATAGAAGCAAGGAGTTTCTACAAGTTTGCTCCTGCATCTATTTTCATGATATTCCATGCTCATTGTTCCAGAGAGCATACAAATGCATTGAATTGCAGTGGTACAATCCTCTGCCACCCAGCAAAGCACTTAGGGAGGGCAAGAAGTATTTGAAGGAATTCTCTTCTGACACAACAAATAATTGGGATGCTATGGCATTCTATAATATGATTCAGGTTCTGACATCATATTCACTTCTGGGAATAGGCAATAATGGGAGGCTGTATCACATACACCCTATGGTGCAGCAATGGATCAGTGACAAGATGTCATCAGAAATGAGACATAGGGCTGTAATGAAGGCAAAGGGAATTATAGCAGGGTCTATATCATTTGAAGATACAGAGGAAGAAATACAGCATTGTTTGTTAATCATACCACACTTGGAAAGCCTGTCTGCTCTGACTACAGAGGAGACAGATATAGCATGGGCATTTGGGACAATTTATAGCTGGGGTGAAATCTGGACAAAGGAAGCCAGCATATATCAGGGGTGCTATGAACAATATCTAAAATATCTTGTACTAGACCATCCCAGAATCTATTTATGTAGACAAAGGCAAGCAAAGGCCTATTGTAAGATGGGAAAATGGAAAGGGGCAAAGGAGCTGCAAGAGAAGCTGGTTGAGATCTTAAGGAGAATAAGAGGAGAAGAGCATCCAGATACTCTTAATAGTGTTCAGGATCTAGCCTTAACCTATTCCTTGATGGGAAAGTGGAAAGAGGCTGAGGAGGTGCAAGAGAAACTGGTGGAGGTCTCAAAAAGGGTCCAAGGAGAGATGCATCCACAAACTCTTACCTGTGTCTACAACCTGGCTTCAACCTATTCCTCTATGGGAAAGTGGAATGAGGCAGAAGAGCTGCAGAAGGAACTTGTTGAGGTCTCAAAAAAGGTACAAGGAGAGGAGCATCCAGATACTCTTACCAGTATTCAAGCCCTATCCCTGACCTATTACAATATGGGAAAGTGGAAACAGTCTAAGGAGCTGCAAGAGAAGCTTGTTGATGTCTCAAAAAGAGTTCAAGGAGAGGAACATCCAGATTAGTCAAAGACATATATTCTGCCTCTGTAGAAGAAAGAGCAACAGTCTTTTGCTTGCAAGAACCCCAAGAAACAAGTCCACCATAAATGAAAATAGCAAAACCACTCATGCTCTTGCGATCCGACGAGTCTGGGGCCCATAACCTAATGGCTTCTATGCCTAAATACAACACGAATGTGAGATATGTAGCTCCTCAGACACAAGACAGATGTAATGGCTGATATATTACCTAAATACAACACAAATGTGAGATATGTAGCTAAGAGCACATGAGTAATGTATACAGGTAATAAGAGTATGGGGCTTACCTCCTCAGACACAAGACAGATGTAATGGCTGAGGAGAAAGAGAAAAGAGGATGACTCTTACTTGTGTCCACAACCTGGCTTCAACCATATCCAGGATGGGAAAGTGGAAGGAAGCAATGGAGCTGCAAGAGGAACTGGAAAAGGTCGCAAGAGCGGGAGGAGGAGAGGAACAGCCAGAGACTCTTGGCAATAGTCAAGGCCTGGCCCTCACCTATTTGAAGATGGGGAAGTGGAAAGAGGCTGAGGAGCTACAAGAGAAACTGGCAAAGGTCTCAAAAGAGTACGAGGAGAGGAACATCCAGATACTCTTGGCAATATTCAAGGCCTAGTCCTAACCTATTCTAGGATGGAAAGTGGAARGAGGCTSAGRAGCTGCAGGAGAAGCTTGTTGAAGTTTCAAAAAGAGTAAGGGGAGAGGAGCATCCAGATACTCTTGGCAATATTTGCACTCTAGCCTCAACATATTCCTCTATGGGAAGGTGGAGAGAAGCTGAGGACCTACAAGAGAAACTGGTGAAAGTTTCAAAAAGAGTCCAAGGAGAGGAGCATCCACATACTCTCACTTGTGTTCACAACCTAGCCTTAACTTATTCCTCTATGGGAAAGTGGAAGGAAGCTGAGGAGCTGCTGGAGAAGCTTGTTGAGGTCTCAAAAAGAGTAAGAGGAGAAGAGCATCAATACACTCTTGCTAGTATTCACAATCTAATCTCAATCTACACTATGATGGGAAAGTGGAAAGAGGCTAAGGAGTTGCTGAAGAAGTTGATTGAGATTTCAGAAAAAATCTTAGGTGTGGGGCATCCTAAAATACTCTCTATTATGTATTCTCTGGTAAAGATCTACTTAGTCCTCCATGAGTATGAGCCAGCAGAGTTGCTTATAGAGAAGTTGGCTGCAGATTCAAAAAGAGCTACTGGATCCAATCATCCTGATACTTCAACAAGCGCTTGAGGCTCACATATAGGCTTCTAGACAATGATCAGACTCCCAGCAAGAGACCCTTACATTGCAATATCCAAGTTCCAGTTGTCTAGCTGCTTCTTCTATGCCTAGTGCTAAGCACAAATCCTTGGATTTCTGGACCATAGCAAAGACAGTTCTTGGAAGGTAACCTCACTGAAGCTAGGTCTGCAACAGCAAGTAAATGTCATAGTGTTCTTCTAGCTTCTGTTTCTTAAATTGGGCATAGACTTTGATAAGGCTTCTCATTTTCTTTCTTACATGTCCACCTACAAATTCCCAATCAACTGATCAGTGATACCCCAGTCTGAAGTTGTTTTGTATTCTATTTTCTAGTTCAAAAGCCCATTGTGCAGTTGGCTTACTTTCTTTTGCTTGTGTTGTCCTTAGCACAGTACATAACATAATGAGCATATGATCCGTCAGTGCACGAATTATTTTACATTATGTAAGCATACTCAGGCTTCAGCTGCCTCGTCACCCCAGAAAAAATACAGCTCACGTTGCTGTAGACTTTTTACAGACCTCTCAATCAAGACCAGAGAGATGGCATGGAAAGGTGCTCTCTGTTATTGTCTGGTAAGTTTTATGTAAAGTTCGATACAACTTGTTTGCTGACATCGAACCTCGTACATATCAAGATTCATACAACGAATCTACACTCCGTTAAGATTCGTAAAATCTCAGCAGAACTCGCAGCTAAAAGCTAGCGCTAAACTCTGCTCTCTCATCACTTCACCTTTATACCGGACGCTCTCGACCACTCAAAGATGAAAGGATGGATGACTTTCACTGGGACATCCGAACTATGCACCAAGTTGCACCACCTTTTAGTTTCATGCCATCATCTAGTCATGGTGCGTGTATACAGCATATAACTAATCAATCAACTCTAACCAATTCCTTCCTCAGTGGGCTGCGCCTCCTCATCTCTTCTCTTTCCCAACGAACTCTAGTAGTTCTTGCGTGGCTGGCCCACCGTCTTCACTTCATTTCATCTCTGACGCGTTTGCTGGTCAAAACTACGGTCATTTGCGTTCTCGAGCCTCGGAGTTATGCCTACATGCACGTCAAAAAGCAAAATCCTCAGCTCGAGCATTTATGCTCTGTTTTCGGCCATTTCCTTCACCACCGAGGCTATGGTTCATGCGGCACCTGTGCAAGCTAAATCAAATCTGACGGCTCGCGCCAGCACTGTTGAGAATCCGATTTCCTTCACGTATGTTGATTATCCAGCAACAGTGCCGACACCTGACGTGATCAAGGTATTGAATTCGCGTGTTCGTATTCAGTATCATGCCTGACTGACGGAATGTTTTAGGGGTTCAATGTCTTGTATGTGGCCAAAGATGGCGATTATAACGCGTATACTTGTTCATACCCTTTCTGTTTTCATTTTCAAAGTGCATTGGCGTTCTACACGACGACACAAGGTCCGGCGGATTCAGCAGCATATTGGCAAAATCTAGGCGCAACTCAACAGTAGATTCTCAAGAAACAATACTCTGAAGCTGGTATCAAGCTAATCGCTTCGTGTTTCGGTGGTACCGATACACCCACGAACAAAGATCCTGTGAAGACGGCGGATAGTATTGCGACATGGGTGAAACAAAATAACTTGGACGGGGTGGACGTTGATTATGAGGTGCGTGTACGCGTCATTTTAGCTTGGAGTTTGTAAGACATATCCGTCGGTCGACAGGACTTCGAGACGATGGGCACTGGACAGGGTGAAGCCTGGGTGAGCACGTTCACTCAAGAGCTTCGGAAGCAGCTTCCTACGGGACAGTATATCATATCGCATACATGTCTGTTTTGTTTCCTATGGGTTCTTTGAAGTGTACTGACGAAATGCCGATTACAATTATATAGCTGTCGCCTGGTGGTTCTCGCCAGGCAGATATAAAGGCGGTGCATATCTGACTGTTAATCAGAATGTAGGCAACTTGATCGATTGGGTACGTACCGGTACCGTATATCCTGTGACACGCTGGTTTTATGCTAACTCGGGATTCGTACTCCGGGGCCCTTCCCGTGCTTTTGTTCAATTGAAGTACAATGTTCAGGTATGTTTTAAAAGTTCAATCAATAACTCGTGCATGCTAACGATCATCGATCAGTTTTATAATGGTTCGTCTGTGCTTCTGGTGTATTATGATAGATCCTCATATTGTTTTCCAGCCGGATCCGAATATACGACGTGCACAACCCTGATCACAAAATCGTCCTCTCAATTCCCTAAAACATCTGTAATGGAAATGTCCGGCTCTGGAATAGACCAAAACAAGATCATCGTCGGGAAACCTGTAACGACAAGGGACGCCCAGCAAGGAAACATGGATGAAAAGACACTTGCGGGTTGTCTTGCGCAAGCGAGGAAAAGTGGATGCAGTGAGGTAGCCTTTGTTTCTTTATTATGTGTGAATGAAACGGGTACTCATTATATTTCGGCATTTTTTTCGTTGCAGATGGAGGCGTTATGGCTTGGGAGGTAAGATGCGGCTCAAGGTACCTATCCGAATTTTGAAGTAACTAAGAGTTTCTCGTTGGTTGAATAGTATCCGGATGCTACCCCAGACTGGATACAAACAATTCGTTCCGAACCTCTTCCTTCGTAACGATGTAGTGTTGTCAATGTATGTGTATCACAGCAGAATACTTGAAATTGAAACTTACCTCTACCGTGGGTGTATACTACCATAGAACTTTGGTCGCGAGCGAGAAGTTCCCGAAACGCATCTTTCTTCGTCAATTCTGTTGCCCCTGGAAGCATTCTATCCGTAGCGCATCGAATAGCTGTCATGCTGAGCTCGAATTCAATATTCGGTCGAGTGTCCGAGTCACCAAGACATCAAAGTGTCAACTAACAAAGTTTCCTTTTTGCCATTGAAACGCCGAGAAAGTCCGCAGAGCGTCATGACAATATAGAAAATACACAGTCAGAAGCTTCTGTTACTCTTGAGACTTGACGCTCTAAGAACGAACAAAGCTACCCTCACGACATTTGAGAGGAATCGTGAGACTCGGGTTCTGGCCAAAGTCACATGACGAACCTTGCCGTACTTACCGCCATCACGGCATGTTTGCCTCGAGGCGTAAGTCCAAGCAAGCTATCCTCGTTTGGATGATGCATTGTAATTTGCCTTTTGTCGATATTCCATTGTTCTCTTCTTCCATTCTTCCAACTTCGTGGGTCCCATTATTGAGTGGGCGTCTTGTCTTGTCTTGTTATCCTTGTTGATTCTCGTGCTATCCCTATTGAGAGGGCCCTGACGACGCCTTGTATTCTGAACTGGCAGTTCCTTGCCACCATGACCTCGTGGACTTCGGGAAGTGTTCCATGGAACCAGGAAAGGGCAAAGCATAATGCATGAGGAAGTATATAATATCGTCAATGATCTGCCTGTATCTCGTCAATCCAGCCCGCCTCACTATTCACATTCTCTTCATCGATAAAATACCGATATGACCAAGCTCGTTAATATCACTCCTTTGAACCCCTCTGACAATGTACCAAAACACCTTCTTTCTCCACACTCTGGCTATGCATGCGTGTACCCATCGGGGAAGGTATCAAGGTATATAACGTTCTTCAAGCTACTCATGAATATTGTTCTCATCCAAGTCTTCTGGGATTGATAGTGATCATGACGCCCCATCCCAGGCTTATATTCCAGACTACGATACCCTATACGCAGAATACCGTTCTCTATTTCCTCCTCACGTCGTAGGAAAGGCAGCCTCACAACTTAACTCATCCTCATCCTCCTCCCCATCCTCATTCTGGGATCTTCCCAGCGACATCAACTTCGGCACAGTCGATTCTCCTCGTGTATACACAGACATTGACCCTCTAACGGGTGAATTGGTTTCTCTTCCTTCGGATCCGGAAGAAATTGAGAACCTTCTTGTTGCGTTTGCGCAACTTACGGGGTTGTCTTATACATCGAGCGCTTCGGGCGTGCAGAGCCCGCACTGCTCATCTGCAGAGAACTCACCTGCATCGATGAACTATTCGCTTCCTTCGGAGGATGTCGAGGTCGCGCCTGGGGTTAGATCTTTATCGATCTCAGCTTGAACTTAAGGATGGTGTGATCCCTGCTGATGTTGTGGTTATTCTTTATGGTTATTCTTTCTTATCACATGGTACGCGCTAGCCTTTTCTTGTGATATATCAAGCTTGGGATTGATCTTTTATTCAGTATTTTCAGATCGATGTCCTGCTTACGGCGTCCGGGTGCCGCCGACAGTTGTAATTTGTGTACCTTCTGCTTGTGCTCGTGATCCGAGTCCGTCTGTGTATTTTTAGTCTGGAAATGTAGCAATAGCGTACCGAGAAGAGAATGTTGTATGCTCGTTTGTGTCAAGTACCTATGTATCCCAAAATCCAACTGGCTATGGCTATATATTCCTAGGAAAGCCTGGCTTAACTTTTGTCGTGGCGCCGGCGGCCCGGACAAGTTAGCTGTGTCGGCGAACCGAGATGGCCATTGGCAACGCAATACGCTGCACTGGCTGATGGCATAGCTGATGGCATAGACGCCTCGAATTCACTTCCCAATTGCTATTCAGTTATACCATAATACGACTTCCAATACAATTGAATGATACAAACATCCAATACCTAACCTTATCCAGCCCCCGCTTTCGTCCCCTTCTGAATCGCACTGTCAAACAAAACCCTCAAGGTCAGCTCGTGTACGATAAAACTAACCAACGAATAACAATGAAAGACCCACCTCGCAGCAGTAATCGTCTGATCAAGAACCGTTTGGGCTTTCGCAATATCTGGACTCAAACACGAGAGTCCTGAGAGGACTTGTGAGATGGATTTGCCTACTTCTAGGGCTCCACTTGCGGGTGCGGAAGCGGCAGCAGCAGCCTCAGGCGCGGGCTGGGCGCTAGTGTCTCTTCGTCGGGAAGTTGAACTTGTTGAAGTTGAGTTGTTTGAGGAGGAACTTGATTCATCTCCGAAGCATTTCTATTCGTCAACTGTTAGCAACCGTAATCCCCAACCCAAGAGATCCCACAAACACACCTTAAACAACGTAAACTCCTTATTAAACAACGAAACTTGCGTTGTGTTACTAAATATCTCAAAGAAATCACCTTGAGCGCCCGCATTGACGTTGAACCCTACGTCAAGTTCGACACAGCCGCCTATGTTCGTGGTACTTGATGCGGCGGAGGTGCTACTTGGAGCAGGGGTGAATGTGGAAAAGGTAGGGGAGACGATGGCTGATACCGTTCCGGAGGTGACGGTGCCCACCGAAGTTGACTCGGACTCGGAGGCTTGAGTCGGGGAGGAACTTGAGCTTAGCAAGTCCCTTGCAACCTTTGCTAGATAAACAGCTTCGGGGATAGAAGTAGGTTTCGTCCGTTTCCGACTCGGGGCAGACCCCGGCGTCGTACTAAGCGGAACCCCACTCGTACTCGTACTCGTGCTCGTTATCGTTGCGGTGCTACTAGTACCAGTAGTATCAGTACTGGATAAAGACTCCGTACTGGCGCTGCTGGTGCTGGTGCTAATGCTGGTACTATTAGACCCATCCCCACTATCTGAGGAGTTAGCTYCCGCCGTAAGCGTCAACGTAGCGCTCGCATCCAAATCCACGAATATACTAGCAGAAACGACATTATCAAACGCTGATATACCGAGGTTGAGGCTTGGGATTAGGTGTGCGGAGATTGAACCTGTGGCTTGGATGTTTGGGCTTACTGAGAGCCTGAGTGCTGCATAATAAAAAGAAAAAAAACAAAAATCGAATCAGAATCGAATCAGAATCAGAATCGCAATCGAAAGTCAAAAGTCAGATCCTTAGCATAAGGTAAAGCGTAAGTATATAACAAAGATTCTTACGTACGCGTATCATTAAGCTGGAAAGCACTTTGCTGTTGCTCACCCTCCGAACCATCCGTGGAGGTATCGCCGTCGCCGCTTGGAGGTGGAAAAACTAACTGTGCGTTATTTACAGACCAGTTAACTCCTACGTCGAGATTGAGATCTACGTCGAGGGAAGCTGTTGCTTGGGCGGCGAGTTCGAATATTGGGCCTATGGAGAATATGCTGGAGGGAGAGGTGGAGGTGGGTTAGATGGGATGGAGGGACGAAGGAAGGAAGGAGGAGGGTAGGGGAAGGGATGGAGGGAAGGAAGGAAGGAGGGACAGGGACTTACTCGGTGAAACTTAGAAGCGGAAGACCTTGTTGGATTATTGGGATTTTTCCCGAGTCGATTGAGCCCTGTTGTTAAGAGATATGAGTTGGTATTCGTACGAGAATGAGAATATGAACACATACAGAAACGCCCAAATCCAAACTCAACGATCCATCCAGCGTAGCATTCAAACCTATACAACCAAACCAAACCAATCGTCAACACATCAACCATCGCTCACCCCTCACCCAATCCACCCCCAAAGAAAGAAACCCCCACTTACCAGCGATAACAGCAAACTCCTCCACAGTAGGCGGAACAATCGTCCCACTAGCATTAACCCCTACAATCGCCTGTACATTCGCATTACCGTTGATATCCGCGGAGATGGTTACGGCTACAGGTAAACAAGGGAGGGACCCGTTGAAGAGGTTTGCGGGTTGGGAGATGGATATTGGGGGGAGGGCGGTGGTGTTTGTTATGTTGAAGGTGTTAGCGTCTCGGGGTGTGAGGGGGTGGGGTTGAGCTGGGGAGTTGAGGAAGAGGAGGGGGAAGAGGGGGGWGAAGGAGGAGGAGGGGGAAGAGGAGAGGGGTGAGGGTAAGTGAGAGGTTGAGAGGTGAATGGATGGACGTACAGGAGGGTGAATTCGAGTAAGGTGAGTTGAAGCCTTGGATTGAAAAACGGATGGTTCCAGCTCTTAACAAAAACAAAACATATTTCAGCATGGATCAATGAGAAAGAACTGATTCTACGTACCTCGATGAATTAATCGCACTAAAATTCGTATCAAACGCTAACGCTTTAACCTGCGGGATCTCTCCGTCTCTTTTCACAACCCTCTTAGCTATATGCTCAGGAAGAGATTGATCATCAGGTATCCAAGCTTTGGATACTCGGGCAAATGCACTACTTCCGCACTACATAGCAGTAGATAAACCGTATAAGCTTCGTCGTTATAACCATAACCAAGTGAAAGAAAGAAAAGTAGATAGGTAGAGCGACTCGGACGTACATCCTCAGGAAGCCTAACAAGCTTCCCCTCAGCTCCATCACCTCCGTATAAATGATCGCAGAGAGTTGAAGTTTCGGTTTGGTTGGAACAGACTAGTCGGATGGTTTGAGAGGAGGAGTTTGTTGAACAATCCATTAGAAGCCAGCCTGCGGAGGGTGTGATGTCGGATATTGCATCGGGGGAACCCCACTAGAAGTGTAGGTGAGTGAAAGGAGTGGGTAAGGAAGGGAGGATGGGAGGATGGGAGGAGGGACGGGTAGATGGAGGGAGGGACGGATGGATGGATAGAAGACGTACGATTTTCAAAATCCCAGATCCCGTCCCTGCTTGCGTAGTCGGTGAAAGCGCGTATTGACACGTCCCATTGTGGCAGGGTGTATCCCAATCATTTCCTTTCGAAGTCCCAGCGAGGGTTAAGAGGATAAATAGATAAATAAAAAGGACCGAAGAAACGGGAAAATCGAATCGGAATCGGAACATCGCGCCAAAATCACCAAGAATCGAAAATAATAGGCGAGAACGAAAAGAAGCCTAACTAACGAACAAAGGGGCACTGCCCTAAAGGAAACCAGCCTCGAAGGAAAGAAGTTGAAAAAGGAATGAAAATGAAAACGAAGAGGGGGAGGGGGGAGGAAGAGGAACGAAAAAGCGTTGAATGCGCAAATCATTCCTAATGATATAGATAGGTGGGACGTCCTTATGATAATCGAGTTGGGATGGTAACTTGTGTGTGTTGAATTGCATGGCCGTGCAGTGCTACATGGATCGCAGCCGCGCTAAACTCTAGCGCGCGCATATAATTGAAGTTGTGGGTGAAAAAATCAGATGTAGTGGGCGAATGTAAGAATGCATAGATTGTTTATAGCAACTCGAAGCTCGTGTATCTAAATCTACAACAGAATACAGTAGTTGTTCACTGAATGAGACGATTTCGACGTACCCCAGCCTTCGCAAGCGTATCCATCACTGCACTGCCTTGTGATATGAGCCTTATAGTCTCGAGTCTCGAGTGTCCTTCCTCGCCCTCGTGAGTCGTCAATGATAGAGATCAAAGTTTTACCTGGGACCTCGAGATGAAACTGTGATTCTAACCTTACAGGGCTGAAATTTGGATTGCGTTGAGAATTCTTTACCACGTGTAACCGGATTTGCTTCTTCTTTTCAACTTCTTCACATACACGGGTGTCATTCTATTCTGAGAAATGATTTTCAGGGGATCATGAGAGGACATTCATGTTCCTTCGAGTTCTTTGCTATTAGTATCCTCAGGAGGTATTTTGTCTCGGCATCTGTGTGCCGAGACGGATATGTAAGCACCGGAAGATGCCGTTGTTCGGGCCGAAGGAGCGTGTGACAGAAGTGTTTGTCATGAATTGACATTGGGCGTTCGTTGATTGACTCCAGCACGCATTGTACACGCATCTCTTTCCGTTTATACTCTTCCCGCCGGCCAACCGGATTCTACCAAGCTAAGCTTAGGTGTATTCACCGGTACGTATCTATTATTCTCAATTTATTGCTTATATTCTAATTCAATTCAACGTTTTTACTCTCTTTCGATTCTCTGCCTCGTTTTTTGGTGGCAACCAGGTTTTGAAGAACAAGAACAATAAGACTGGGCAAGTGATAGATGCTTGGTTTTTAGAGATTGTTACAACTGCTTTCCTACTTTGAACCCCGCTAAGATGGACAGAGTCATGTCTAGCTCCAGCCCGAGGCGCAGTGCCCGACTGGGGAATGCTGCGCCACCGACGACTATAGCTTCACCTATGCACACGACACCACCAGAGAATTCCCTCCCAGCTAAACGGAAACGTACTGTTTCGGCTTCGGCTGCTACTTCCAGTAGTAAACGAACGCATCTTGCTACACAACCACAGTCGTCGTCGTCGTCGTCTCCAGAGGAGGCGACCCAGACGACGGACAGGATTTCTGCGCCGAGGGTACCTACGCAGACGGCTAGGGCTCAGAGACATATCCGGAGGCATCCTAGTGTCTTTGAGGGAGTCGAAGAGACGAAAGAGGCGAAGGAGGGAGGAGGAGGAGAGGCGCAACCTGTCGCTTCTACTTCTTATTTACCGTCGCCTGTACAGTCTGCCGGTCAGGAAAGGTCGGAGAATTTGAGAAGGAGGACGAAGAAGAAGGAGAATGTTGTTACGAAGGAGATGATGCTTATGGAGAAAAACGGTGGAGCCGTTCTGGTGAGCAGGCGTTTTGCTTTTGCTTTTGGTTGGGATATGGGTGGGAGACGCTGGGCTGGGGTGACAGCAATTTTCCTTAAATTGGTAAATGGAATTGCTGTCGCGTACCCTCTCAACTTCCTATCTATATTCCCTTTTCTTTTATCCACAGTCTTCGTTGGTCTCAGCCTCTTTCCGCTTTGAATCGAGCAAAATAAGGCGCTACGATCGCCGGGGCCGGACGAAGCCCCTCCTCCGTTAAAGGTAGGCGCTGGCGGAGCCGCAGGAGGGGCGGGAGGGGCAGGAGCCATTGGCGGTGGTGGTGGGGGCGGGGGCGCCGTAGACGTAGTGCCACTGCCTGCAGATACAGGTGAGCCGGGAACCGACCCCGTTCCAGCGGCAGACTGCGGCCTCGGGAGCAAGTTTCCAAACAACTTGGTCGCTATGTTATTCCTCACCTCTCTCGAAGCTGCAATGTCATCGTCGCTGCTATCGTCGTCATTGTCCTTTTCTTCAATCACATCCCAATCGTCGTCATCCTGAGGGGCTGTATTGTAAGGTGTCTTGATGGGAGCTGGACTCTTTGCGGGTGCAGGCACGCTTGGAGATCTAGCAGGTGCTGCCGGAGAACTTGCCATGGCGTTACTCCATGGATTCGAGGTAGCGGCAGGTGGAGCAGATGGCGCAGAAACACTACCACCTTGATTGATGAGTCGACTGAAAGGATTAGTCGACTTATCAGCGGCAGGAGGACTAGAGGCTGAAGGTGGCGTAGGTGCAGGCGGTGCGGATGGAGCAAAAGAAGGAACAGGAGGGGCAGGAGGGGCGGGAGGAGTAATCTCAGCGACAGGAGCAGGCGATGGGGAAGGCTTATTTTTCAATGCTTGAAGTTTTGCCTGATACCTCTCTTCTTCTTGTCTAGCCTGTTCTTCTTCCGCCTCAAGAGCCTTCAACCGAGCCGCTCGAGCTTCACGCTGCTTCATTAAAGCCTCTTCTCGCTTACGAATTGCTTCTTCCTCCGGATCTGGGACAGACACTACAGGTGCTGCAGGTTGTGGAGGTGGTGGGGCGGGAATCACGGGTGCCGACGGCACAGCTGGGGGCAGCGGAGCACGAGGAGCACTACGAGGCTTTGGCGGAGGAGGTGCTCTGGGCTTAGGAGCAGGTGGCGCAACCTTGGGTGCGGAGGTTGGGGCTGCAGGAGCAGGAGCAGGAGGTGCAGCCTTAACAGGAGGCGGAGTAGACGCATCATTGCCTTCCTTCAGTGCCCTTTCGCGTTCCAAACGTTCTTTCCTCGTGTTTTCC
>RCHF01001442.1:0-18559 GCA_003987895.1 Neonothopanus nambi | reverse complement strand
AGACAACCTAGGCAACCTATACTGGAAGTGTTCTAGGGCAGTGATGACGGAGTGGGCTGCTTATGTAAGCAACAAAACTCGTCCTATAGACTCAGAATATAAGGGTTTGTATTGAAAATGTACATAATGTATACAAGAATCTAATCAGAACATAGAGAAATCAACAGTTCATTAGATTGTGCTGCTTATGTAATCATAAAAAAGTCGTCCATTAGACTCAGAATATAAGGGTTTGTATTGGAAATGTATACATTGTATACAACAATCTAATCAGATCACTGGGAATTGAGTAGGTTTCTATAGATTTGTATAGGTTTGAATTCATTTGTATAGTTGTGACGGAGTTTTGAATAGAGTTGATTAGAATTGTGTAGTTATGACAGAGTTATGAATATATTTTGATGCCCTTTTAGCTCAGTTGGATTTGTGCAGCCATTGGACAATGGATACAGATTTAAAAGTAAGTCATAAGGTCACTGGTTCAATTCCCACTGGTTGCATTTACTAATTAGTTTGGTACAGACTTCACCATTGTGTAAGACTGCTAATTCAATCACTACTAGTTTGTAATCACATGAAAAATGAGTATCTGAGATGAGAAATGATTGTCTGTGAGAATACCTTTTTGGCTTAGTAGTCTGGGCAAACCTGAGGTTACTCCAGGTTGTCCCAGGTTACCTCAGGTCATCTCAGGTCACTCCAGGTCATCCCAGGTTACTCCAGGTTACCTCAGGTCTCCAGGGTTACCAGGGAACAAGCATAAAATCAGACTTTAATTTTGGAAACCTGGGGGACCTGGGAGACCTGGGAGATATTTGTTGACCCTGGAAACCTAAGATGCCTTTCTAGCTAGGGTGTTTTTCCTGATGTTACATTACAATGTATGAATGAACAAATGTTCTCTGTTAATTATAGTTGTATATCTGACATGTTTTGTGGGGCAGCTGGGAGGAGTATGTCTAGTGGTGATGGTTTGGGGCTTACCATCATATACAAGGGGCAAGGGGGAGGGGAAGGAGAAGAGGAAGGGGAAAGGGGGGAAGGGAATAAGTATACAGAGAAGATTGGGGGATGGAGAGAGTATTGAAGGTTGTTGAGGTTGAGAGAGGTGCAGGGGGTAAGTGACAGCAGAGTAACTCTTGAACATTTTCAAGGTACCAGCCTAATTCAGACTGTTCAATGAAGGGTCAAGACAAGAATATTAGAACAGCATCAGTACTGTCCCAGGCAGTATATATTACATAGGGTGTACTATAGCATCTATATACCCTATACTACAATTATACAGCTTAAATCAACACTGAATTTTTGGGAGTACCTATAGTATCTATGCAAATTCTATCCATTCTGTATCTCATAATCCATAACTGATATTCAGCCACATACACATATATATTATTAGTATTCATTCAATTACATGTAGAGCATATAATCCTCAGTGATTATCTTCTACATAGTGGGACTCAAGTTGAATCAACTGCACCTCACTGCAAGCCACAGTACCTGTATTTAGTAATGAAGTTCCTGCCATTAAGAAGGCATATAAATAGTAAGTAGGTATTGCACAAACACTCAGTAATAGGTAGGATATGAAGAATAGTGAAGATCCAGCCATCAATGAGGTAAATAAATAGCAAGTAGGTATTCCACAAACACTGAGCAATAGATAGAGTATCAAGTCAGTACATAAGTATATTGCTGAAGGCCAAGTTGAATAAAAGAAGGGGATGAAAATAAATTTCTACCACCAAATGCTGCTGCTAGCTGTTACACACCTTCAGGAGCTGGGTATTCACTCCTCTAATCTACTACTATGCTGACCTTCAGACCCACCCAGAACATCCATCTCAATATCTTCTCCTGAGTCAGGCATCCTTCTCACCAGAGAGCTCTCATGCATATTGGAAGATCCTGATGCTTCACCCTGTGCAAATTCCACTGTGGTAAGTGCAGAGTTATCAGTTGCACCTCTATTGTTCTGTACAGATAGAGAGTGCATCTCTGTCATTGTCTTTTCCAGCACAGACTTTCTGTACTGGATGAGAGCAATCACAGCAAGTAGATAAATGGCCTGTGGGGAATGAAAGTGGTCAGGAGATAGCATTAGAATGATTCATAAAATATTCATACTGAGACACAGTCAAATACTGCATAAATAATATTGAGCAGAAGTAATGTAAAATTACTTGTAATAGCTGATGAAGGTAGTTGAGGATGTATCAGATAAAGCAATATTTGAGGTAACTGACAAACATTATTATTCAAATAAAGAAGCTGAGTATCATGATTCACCTGGATAAAGCCATACGCAAGGCCTGACTCCACAAGCAATGAAAGGATCTTCTAAAATGAACAATCATGGCAAGTGGAGGGATTGCCTGTAGAGAAGAAAGGTAGTCCAGCTAGTATTGGAATGATTCATGAAATATCCATACAGAGGCACAGTCATATCCTGGTGAAATAATATTGAGCTGAGATATAGCATCATTACTGTTGGCACTTGATGCAGGGAGTCGGGGAAGGATTAGAAATAGCAATACTTGAATCAACTAACAGACATTAGCCTATACAGAAGAAAGCTGAGTGAAACAATTCACCTGAATAGAGCCATAAAGAAGGCCTGACTCTACAAGCATTGCAAGAATCTTCTGGGTATCTGTCCTCCTATGTCTTCTTCCATGTATAGACATTGTTCTTTGATACTGCCTGAGTCACAATATTGATACATAGCCAGGCTGTGTCAGAGGAGCAATTGGAGAAAAAAAAAGACACACCAGGCTTTTACATAAATCAAACCAGTGCCTAGTATGTTCACTACCAGACTAACAGCAAAACTGGCTATGTTGAGACCATTGTAGACAGTGCTATCATTGATAAAATTAGTCAGAATTGCAGCACTTGCAACATTTTCAGCTATACAGCTTTGTAAGCCATACTCTCCACTATAGAATGTAATAATCTCTTACCTATATTGACCAGCATGAAGAAAATCAGACTTGATTGAACCCAGTGATTTCCTGGCCACATCATCCATGCTCTCCAAGCAATAGACATATCACCAAGCATAGCCTTTTCATCTTAGTTACACATGAAGGTTTGAGTGGACCTCACTTACATTCAGTGTAGGTGGCCAGTTTCCAAATGTTTGCAGTGGTTGAACAAGACTATATGCCTTTGCAACCTTTTCCTCCAAAGAGAGTGAAGGATTCCTTGTCACTCCTTCTTTATACAGAAACAATATCTGTCCAAATTGAACTGCTACATCCACAGTAAATATGAGGGATGAAAGACAGATCATAGAAAAGAGGATCTTCTGTGCCCTGCTCTTCACTCCATGATGTCTAGAATCAGACAAGAATCAGGAAATGTTGTTTGAATTCTATATTGTTACTCACATGAATGCCCTTATTGTCAAGAAAACAAGGAGGATGAAGAAGGCTAAAGTTAAATCAGAGAAATTAGTTAAGTAATTATTGAATGTAATTCTCATTCACCGTATCCAACTGCATATATAAATAGTACTGCAGCACCCTGCAAAATGGAAGAGCCAATGTAAGAAAGCAGAGCATTTTCATCTGGTGTCATCTTCAATGGTAGACACTTGAGAATTCTGGGGAATAAGGTCAGCCACTCTCTGACAAGGCTAACTTATATCCAATAGTTACATTTTTAAATTGAAACCCAATTGATGGCAGGTGACTCCTCACACATTCCGAAGCATAGATGATTCAGTGAGCTCTCAGATATGAATGCAACTAAGATGAGCATTCATTTTGATGGGAATGGAGTATCTTGATTAGCCTCATTACGTCTCCATGCAAGTAGTTCAGTGAATCAACATGACACAGTAGGAGCATACTAACAATCAACAAGGTTGTGTCACGAAGCCCTTGCTCCTGTATACTATATGAACAATATAAATGCATATGTGAGTCAGGTATTAATAGCATTCAAGCTGTCCATACCATCACAATTGCAGCCTGAAGGTTCATAGTAGATGGCGGCAGACATGAGAGCACAAGTCAATGGTTACAGAGGGAGAAAGATTGAAATGCCCTAGGCTTTATATATTATGGGACTCTGGTGCTGCAGATATGCAAGGATGACATTCAGAGATAGCAACGTTTGCAACGAGAGCTACTCAGACTGTTCACGTACCAGTACCAGAGAAGCAGTGCTAATAATAAAAGGTGTAATTCATGCATATGGAACTGATATCTTTGGGACCTGATGGACAGTAGTGACTTAGTAGTAGGCGGAATCAGAGATTCTTGAATAGGTAATTCTAAAGCATCTGTTCCATTCTGCATGTCACCTGTTATCATCTTATTCACTAATTCTCTCATGATGACCTCGCAGAAGCACCACAAACGTTTGACATTGTAGTGGGTGCAGAGGACARMATGTACACATGTTGATTCAGACCTATTGCAATTCAACATCAGATAAAATAGAAACGATCCCCCTCCAYTTGCTACATRGCTTTGACCTAACACTATGTCCTGGCCAACAGAAAAGATGATCTCAATAGATAYCAAATACATATGTTCATACACATWTATAGCACCTGTTCCATTCTGCATGTCACCTGTTATCTTCTTATTCACTTCTTGCCTCATGATGACCTCGCAGAAGCACTTCATATTTGAATCTGAATTTTTGAAGCACCTGTTCCATTCTGCATGTCACCCGTTATCTTCCTATTCACTCTTTCTCTCATGATGACCTCGCAGAAGCACCACGAACATTTGATGTTGCGACGGGTGCAGAGGGCAGCATTTACACATTTCGATTCAGACCCATTGCAGTTCGACACCAGATAAAGGAGAAACGATCCCCCTCCACTTGCTACATATCTTTGACCTAACACTATGTGTTGGCTAATAGAAAAAATTATCTCGATAGGTAATAAATACATACATTCATATACATTTATAACATCCCATAAATATTCATCAAAAGTACACTGTACATTGCTTATGTAGCTACATAAAGGTCTTTGACCTCCAGCGCGCCAACGCAGAGGCAGAGCAGATAAGTAAGCGAGTACGAGCATGAGCAGCATGAGATGCAATGACAGTACTTGAGGCCGAGGATGTGGGGGGTCGAAGTGGGTACGTTAGCTATAACGGTGACAGTAGCGACACTCCCGTCCGCACCAGTGCCGATTTGAAAGGAAGTAGATGGTGAAAACGACGTAAATTGTGAGGAGGTGGAAGACGAGGAGGAAGTAGTAACACTCGTCAAAATCGGGGACAAGGACGTAGATGTGGATGTGGAAGATGAAGAGGARGAAGTARAGGAAGAGGTTGTCATAGAAGTCGAAGTTCAAGTAGCATTGGTACTACATAGTACAAGTAGTACTTGATGCTGGCGTGGTGGAGATATCTGTAGCAGAGGTATCCGTGGGCGCTGAGGCGCAAGTCGAAAGACTATACATGATACGATGAGAGTAAGTTAGTGATCAACCAAAGACACTCTTGAAGCTCACCCCGTTGTAGAGGACGTTGAACCTATAGAAATCCAATCAGGAAAAGGTCGTGAGATGAAAGCGACTTGGAAATACTGACTCATTGTAGTTTATAGCTCTTCACAACGAACAAACGAATATGAGCTGGCGATCAAGACCTTCGCCGTAAACTAGAGTGATGGAGTCGACAAGGAGGATGAGCGTGGGCATCAACTGAAAATTTGATGACCTGCCATTAGCTTATGAAACCTCCAATGTCCGTCGCCGTCTTCTCGAGAGTCCTTTGCTCAACGAACTCTACGTGTGTTGGAGGGAAAAAGAGTACCTTTCGCCTTCGAAGCTAGAAAAGCAATGGAAATGAGAGATGAGATGAGATTGAAGACAGCGACCATCGTGATGGTTTGAAAAGGATGAAAAGAATCAAGGCTGGCTCAGAGGAAGGTGGCGGTGAAAGAAAGAAAAGAGGTTGCGCAGTGATCTATTATTAGACTAACAACCATTACATAAACAACCTCGGTTATTCTCCCAACCTTCTTCGAGGACGTCCCAGCAACTTCGTAACAGGATCATCCTCAACACAGGTCCCAATCCATCCACCCAACGATCCTCACACTTCACACTCCCCTTTCCCATCAACCGTCGCTGGTGAAAATACCAACCCCATCTCTCCAATTCGTATTCCTAAAAATACGCCAGTGTCTTGCCAGTGTCCATAAAACGGATTGAAACAAACCTGAATTTTCTCCTTGACGCTCGTTAATTTATTGCCAGCACCTCCACGCTTCAACGGTCTCCTTTGTAACGTCGTTCTTTGTATGTCTAGAACTCTAGAATATGGCGGTCCGGGAGGGCAAGAGAACCAGGCGACATGACAGTCATTTGGGTTGGTGCTGATGCACGCAACTTGAAGACTATGTGCCGGGCGTAACAAATGCCACTGCTACCCTACATGCTATCCGAGTTCTCCCCACACCCACCTCTCTCAAGTCTTCGTCTGGGCCAATCCCTCCATTCTATTCTTATTCTCCTACATCGCCCGCCGAAGCCATTCCTTTCCCTTCCCTATTCTTACTCGTCACAAGAATGTTACTCCCGGGTCCATCGGATTGGTCTGAAGACGAGACGTTCGAACTGATAAGATCATGATGGGTCTTTTGGGAATGGGATTTGGAGTACAGCATGGATGAATAGAGGAAATGATTCGTATTTTTGTGCAGATTGATGCTGGAAGGTACGTCCTATAGCTTCCTTGTCGAGGCATGAGTATATCTCTGACTTGGTTCAATTCCGTTAGGCTGGCGCGGATTACTGGGTACGAGGGTAAGGGTTCGTACCCAATATGAAAGATGTAGAGGCCGGGGTAGGAAGGAGATAAATTATCAGCGAATATGCAATTAGTACAGTCTCCGGTACGTTCTTTTTCCCTGTTGATCGAAAGAAACCTTTCTGATAATGGGGGTCCTTGAATTCATCAGGAGATGTCTTTGTCAATGTTGCGAATTCTCCGAACTTCGTCAGAATGTACGTAGGACTCGAAAGACGCAACGAAAATTTTCGGTTATCCCATGTGAGTGGATGAACGTTTCGTTTGTGGTGGTAAACATAAATGTACGTGCATTGAATAAGTTCGACTCCGACCACAGTTTTACAATGCATTTAACTGTTTCTTTCTTTTGTCTTTTCAGTTTCAGTTCCAACAAATGCAGCAAACTGAACTTGGCCTTATCGATGATGAAGGTTTCGGTTTCAGTTTCGGTGCTATTGGCACCATCTCATCCTCAGAACAACCTTTCGTCACGTCAGTGTTCAAGTCTTTGTTTTCCCTCCCTCGTGATCCTCGCCCCTGCCTCAACGTTCTCATCTCCACAAGACTCAAGGAAGGGTGGTGGAAGGAAAGAAAGAGGTTATGCGCAGTACGTTATTGTTACACCTGCTTCGAAACGGGTCTAGATTCGACATTACGCAAAAACTTCCCAAAACCTCGTTCGTCATCCCAAACCTTCTCCGACAAAGGTACTCACATTTCACCTTCCCCATCCCCTTCAAATTCTCCACCTCCTCGATCGTTATCATTATCACACGTCGCCCCCCCAAAAATACACCCCCACAACCCCATCCCTCCCATTCGTATTCATAAATATATGCCATGGCAGTGTCCACGGAACAGCTCGAAACAAACTTAAACCTTACGCTCATTAGTTAATTGCCGCACATTCACGCTTCAATGGGATCTBTCGTTCCTTGTATTAACAATGTGTTTAGGCCGTTAACATTTTATGGTCCTGTGGATGTGGCCGAGGAGGGCTAGGAAACTGAGTGACGTGGGTCGTTTGGGGGTATCTGACGAAGAATGAGATTGAGATGGCGTTCTCACTGTGGAGGTAGGTTCTTGGGAGGCCTATGTAGGAGGAAACAAATGTTATGTGTTTAGCATTCTATCACCAAAATACATGTACGTCGTGTATAAATGACGCAGGATGAGCCTGGACGCCTGTTTTGATCTACAAAGGGAGGTCTTGAGTTCCTCCCTCAAAAGGGTTCCACCTCTTCGGCACAGAGTGATTTATCTCTGATGATATACAATTCAAATGGATCCTCTTTGAGGGAGGAACAATCTTCTGGATTTGGGATCTCCCCAATCAAAACCCTCTTCAAACCCCTACAACATCTGAGTCTTTTTGAACATTTCAGAATGTGTGTGACCAGGAGACTGCATGTGGCATGCTATTTCAACAGATCAACAGATGAAGCCTGAGGTTTCTTGGACTCTATAAAGAAAAATCAATTGAAGGGAATTGAAATGTCCCAGTGATTGGAGCCTAGTGCATGTATTCAACTACATTTAGAACTAGCATATCAGCCCCAGCAAATATCCAATACATGTTGGGATTCAAGTTGTATCAACTGCACCTCACTGCAAGATAGAGGTCCAGCCATGAACAAAGCAAATAAGTAGCAAGTCATATTGCACAAACATGCAGGAATAAATAGAGTATCAAGTCAGTATATAAATATATAGAAGTCAAAGGGAAAAAAGGGTATATGGAAAGAAATTGCTGCCACCAAATTCTGCTGCCAGCTGTTACACACCCTCAAGACTTCAACATTTACTGCTCCAATCCATCACTGTCCTGCTGGCCCTCAGATTCACCCAGAACATCCATCTCAATATCATCTCCTGAGTCAGTGGTCCTTCTCACCAAAGAGCTCTGATGCTGCACCCTCTGCAAATTGTGATGTGGTAAGTGCAGGATTCTCAGCTGATCTTCTATTGTTCTCCAGAGATAGAGATGATATCTCTGACATTGTCTCCTCTAGCACAGACTTTCTGTACTTGATAAGAGCAGTCACAGCAAGGGGATAAGTGGCCTATAAAGGATAAACATCATCACAAGCTGGCATTGGAATGATCCATGAAATATTCATACTGAGGCACAGTCAAATACTGTCAAAATGATATTGATCAAGATTATGGGACCATAACTGTTGGCAACTGATGCAGGTAGTTTGGAAAGTATCAGAAAAATCAATATTTGGGTCATCTAACAGACATGAACCTTCAAATAAGAAAGCTGAGTGATGTGATTCACCTGAATAGAGCCGAACACAAGACCTGACTCCACAAGCAATGCAAAAATCTTCAGAGTATCTGTCCTCTTAGGTCTTCTTCCAAGTACAGACATTGTTTTCTGATGTAGCCTGAGGCACAATATGGACACATAGCCAGGCTGTGTCAGAAGAACAATTGAAGGAAAAAAACAAGACACTCACCAGGCTTTTGCATAAATCAACCCAGTGCCTAGTATGTTTACTGCCAGACTAAGAGCATAACTTGCTATGTCAAGACCATTGTATGCATCACCATTACTCTTCACATTGGTCAGAATTGCAGCACTTGCAAAGTTTGCAGCTATACCACATCCTAAGTGAAATTTCTAACCATCCAATGTAATAAATTCTCACCAATATTGGCTAGCATGAGAAGAATCAGAGTTGATTGAACCCATTGATTCCTCTGCCACACCACCCATGCTCTCCAAACAATAGCCATATCACCAAGCAGAATCTTTTCATCTCAGTTAAGTATAATGGTTTGAGTGGTGTTCACTTACATTTAGTGCAGGTGGCCAGTTTACAAATGCTTCTAGTGGCTGAATATGAGTATCTGCTGCTGCAATCATTTCCTCCAAAGAGAGTGAGAAATTCCTTGTCAATCTTTCTTTATACAAAAGGAATCTTTGCCCAAATTGAACTGCTACATCCACAGTGAAAACAAGGAAAGAAAGGCAGATGAAGGAAAAGAGAATCCTCTGTGCCCTGTTATTTACTCCTTGATATCTAGAGTTAGACAAGGATCAGGGAATGTTGTTTGAACTCTGCAGGGTTACTCACATGAATGCCCTCATTATCAAGAAAGCAAGGATAGTGAAGAAGGCTGAAATGGAATCAGGACAATTAATCAACCATCAGATGTAAATTCTTGTTCACCATATCCAGTTGCATATATACATAGTTCTGCAGTATCCAGAAAAATGTCATACCCAGTATCAGAAAGCAGAGCAGTTTCATTTGGTGTCATCTTGTGTAGTAGACAGTGACAATAATGTTGGGGAATAATACCATCTACTCTCTGACAAGGCCACTTTATATCCAACAATCACAATCTTAAATTACAACTCCGTCTTAGTTAATGGTAGATAACTTCTCACACTGATACATCTTCTGGATGAGATGAGTATTCAGTTTGATGGAATGGAGATCCTTGATTAGTTTATGTTTACATGATGAGTAGTGTATTTCGTTACAGCTCAACACAACATTAGGATATGATCATCAGTGCACCAGAATGATCTTCCACTCCATCTGTCATTCTGATATGAGCTGACTTGTCAGTTCCAGCTGTGCTTTTGCTATGCCAGTGCCTTCCCTGTTTTTGGGTGACTGAGCAAGTGTTAAAGTGATCTGCGATTGAATATCATTCCGTCGATACCATATATACCACATGTGAGTATATGGTGACTAAAACATAAGCTACTTTAACTTTTTTGTCTCATCTCAATTGGTATTAGTAAGGGACTGCTCTTGTTCTCAGAATATCAAAATCATGGACTTGCAAGTCAATTGAGATGGTTTCTCCCATTGCTTATGATTCAATTGAAGACAAGCTTCTGATATGTGTACATGCCCTGAATTGTTGTGTGATTATGTTTCAGGCTCAACAGCTTCACATATTGATGTGGTGAATGAAGTTCCTCCCTTCATGTTCCCTACAGTAATACCTTATCCAGTAGCAGCGCACTAGGTGCGCCATTTCCCCGACTCTCAAGAATGGCCTTAGCACAGCCCGGATTGAGAGTAGAGGTAAAGGTGCAAAATACTTGAGTTCTTTGTCTGTCAGATTCTGCCACACGAAGCCTGATCTCGAGGCCGATTTCAGCCATCAGTTCTCACAAATAAACCAAGAACTTTTCAGATCCTTTTTTTCTCTGAATTTTTACAACTTTTTGCAGGCTCTTGGAGGATATATTGTCCCTTTACTTCACCTCTGACACCCACACGACACATTCCACCGTGGAACACGAGTCGACAACAGCCCAGCCTGCACATCTCCCAAATGTCGGCTTTTTTCTCCTAATCACAATGAAGGGAGTCAAGTCCGGGGTACCACAACGTAGCTGAGTGACCGGGATTAATTTCGTCCCCCACGTTCCAATTTCTTCAGGCTTCGTCAACAGCGATTACTTTTTATCTACCCCACTTGCATTGCCACATACCTTCGCTCTTCGCTCCACACCTCCTCATAGAGACACACCCAGTTTTTACTAGACATGTTGAATGGGTCGGAATTGGGTATACAATACTTTATTATATCTTACAAGAGTATACTGTACAATACCCTTGCCACCTCCACGCCTTGGTACATTGTCTTACCTGATAGTGGTTAAATAACGATTCACAAAAAAAACACTTCACTGTCCGATTCCGATACTTAAGGAAGAAGTGATTGCAGATGATCACTGATAATAGATATAGATTACCATTTGCAGAGAAGATCCATATTTCTGGGTCATACTTACCTCCATTATACTGCCTTCCACTGAAAAACTGGGTTCGTTTGGTCAGTACAGAACCCTCCTCTCTAACGAGAGTTGGGGATACTTCATAAGTCCAAAGAGAACTTCGAGAAAATCTGGGGCGGGGTTGCAGCTGTGTTCTCCAATAAGGTTACTGTAAGATGCAGGCAGGACCTCTCAGGAACGGATCGTATGGCTCTTCAGATCGATGACCTGGTGATTTTCAATGTATACCTGCCCCCAGAAGATAAGAACTGGGCTCTAGACTACGAAGCTGACCCAGTCATGGCACTAGCGGTTGCAATAGAGAAAGCGGTGGCTGAAAATCTCAGAGTACTGATCACTGGCAATCTCAACGCGCGCACTGCCACACAGACAGCTGATCCTCATCACCCAACACGTTCGTCACCAGATGCTACAGTGTCGATGAGAGGCCGGATACTGATGGAATATCTGCATGCACACAACCTTATCATACTCAATGGTCTGCATCGATTTGGAAGTAATGGAGCGGAGTTTACCTCTTTCCAGGGTGTCCGCCGTAGCATGATTGACTATGCTATAGTCTCAGCCGAGCATCTGGACGACGTCACCGCCTTTGCGGTTACCCCGAGAGTAGACGGCTATGATCATGCAAGCATCTGTATTTCTATGAAAATGCTACACGGTTTCCATCCACCTCCAGTGACACACCAGTTACCCCGAGAAAGAAGGAGACCTATTGTGCTCCCTACTGACTCGGATCTCGACCGACTCCTAATAAAAACAATTGAGGCAGGGAAGGACTCAAATCGAAAATTAGAACTTGCCTTTGGCTCAACTTACTTTCAGTCCGAGCCACTGAAATTGGCAATACAAGGCATATGCAGGAATACAGGAAGGCCAGGCGCACATGCCGCTGTGGGTGTGTACCGGGGACCTAATTCCCCTCGTAACAGCTGCTCGAGAGTATATGGGTCTCAGTCTGCTGACAGAGCTGATCTTTATGCACTGGGCTTCGCCCTCAAGCTGGCACCAGAGGATAGGACACTGCACATACTCACAAAATCACAATACTGCATTCACTCTGCCTGCTTCTATGTCCATGAAAATCTTGCTTGTGCATGGCACTGCAAGAATGGTGATCTTCTTAAGTGGATTCATGCACTAATTGTAAGGCGGTCTGCACCAATTCATTTCATATATCCCGGGAAAGTAGTGAATGGACACATAGCAGAAGCCCGCAAGCTGGCACTACAGGGCCTCAAACTACACCTCACTGAGGCCATGGATCTTTCCCTTCCTGCAGCTGGTGCACTACCTATAACGGGGCCAGCCTTGAATGTACAGAAAGTGACATGCAACATCACCGATGATGCAAACACCAAACCTGAGGTTATACGAAGGGAGAGGAGAGGATCTCCACGACCCCAATACCCAGCTCCACACAGAGGATGTGATAAAATGAAAACTCAACTGCTGGAAGCTCCCACAGAAGGTGCATTCTGGAAGGTGCTGCGCAAGCTCAATGATCCAAAGCCGCTACCACTGACAGTAACTGCAGAGCAACTAGCATTTACATTTGAAGCACGTCTGAAGCCACCGGACCCCCTTCCTGATAGCTTCAATGCTAATCAATATGCACTGAGAGAAACACTGCAAGCTCTGATACCTGATGTCACTGTGGATCACACTGAAACTCTGATCTTCACACGACCGTGGACAGAGGACGATGTGGAAGAGATCAAAGCAGAGCTACTACAGAAACTACAATGTGCTAAGGGCAGTGATGATATCACATATGCAGATGCCATGGCCATCCCTAATGAAGATCTGGTCTATCTCTGCAATGAATGCATCCGGCAACGGGACTCACCATCCATTTGGCTACGATCTGTAATGGTGGGCATACTCAAGAGGAACCGGCGTGCAGTCGACCCAGATAGCTACCGCCTAGTGGTGCTTGAAAGTTGCCTCCTTAAAGTACTTACTTCCCTGGTGTTTAAGCGCCTGACAGAATTCTGTGCATTGTACAACCTGCTACCGGATTACCAGAATGGTTTCCGAAAAGAGTACCGCACAAACAACAACCCCTTCATCCTGCGATGTGCTATAGAGCGGGCCCGTGCAAATAAGAAACCATTGTTCGCTGTGTTTATTGACTTGACGAATGCCTTCCCCTCTACCCATCAAGCATCCTTATGGCAAAAAATGCGTGAACGGGGGGCAGGAGGTCCTATCTTTGACTGGCTACGAAGGCTGTATAAGGATATGAGATACTATGTACGCCATGGAAATGAAAATTCTTTTTCATTCGCTGCATTTATTGGACTCCTAACAGGAGACCCCTCCTCCCCAATCCTATGGAATCTGTATCTTGTTGATCTAGTTCTCGCCCCTGAACAGGAGGACATCTCACTGCATGGAGTACCCATGTCTCTTCTTGCTCATGCAGATGACATGGTGATATTTGCTACTGCTCCTCCCACAGTTCAGAGAAAGCTAGATCTGTTCAGACTATGGTCAGGGAACAGCTTCCTGATCTTGAATCTCATAAAAACAAAAGCACTGGCATGGAACTATACTGGGGAAAAGCCAATATTTTATTGGGGCACTCAAGCCATTACTAATGCAGAGGTCGAAAAATATGTGGGAGTCTCTATGAGTGAGAAATCTCAGCATATGTTTGATGACCATGTGGATGAAAAACTCAAGTTGGCATGGCACATTTCATGGCGGGTACTTGGCCTGCAAGAAGGAAAGACTGGAAAACTCAACCCCAAGGAGCTGAAGAAATTGTATATGGCCCGGGTGGACCCCCACCTCATGCATGCATGTGAGGTAATGCCAGATATTACCAACCCAAAGCTGGAGGGACTTGAGAAGATCCAACACTCCTTCATACGCTTCATGCTTGGCCAGAACAATGTCATGATTGCGCCTCTATTTACTGAGACTGGTATAATGCCCATATGCTCCCGCAGGGTAATTCTGATCCTAGGGTTCTTAAAATATGGAATTTCTCTACAGCCTTCCCACTATGTGTCTCGGGCTCTAATGGACTCATATGATCTTGCACATCAGGGGAAGCCCTCCTGGTTCAAAGATGTCATAAAGGCAATTGAGAAACTACCTTTTGAATGCCAGAACCTCAGCCTTACCAACTTCCCATCTGCACAAGATATAGACTCTCTGATCAACATGATCAAGACTAATACAGAAGCATGGTTACAAGACATTATCAATAACTCACCAAAGCTATACTTGTTGTGTGGCCGCAAAGAACCAAACAAGGACAAACCACCATCACATAAGACTATGATCATGAGACACTATCTGTCCATGGTGACGATGAAAAAGCACAGAGAATCGTTGACATCGATCCTTCTCTCCTCACATCTACTAGCTCTAGAGCGCATGCGCTACCGGGACCATTTACATGCACCAGTCGAAAGAGCACAGCGCTTGTGCAGACTGTGCCAGATGGCTGTGGAATCCCCAGAGCATGTGCTACTCCAATGCGTCACCAATGCGGAGGTGTGTAATCTCCGCAAACTCTTCATGCAACAAGTATTTAAAGATCTCCCGCACCTATCACTGGTTCGGGGCATAGAACCAGCTGAGTTTTTCAAAATGCTTCTATGCGAGAGGAAGTCAATTGCACTGATGGCAAAATTCACACATGAGGTTCTGAATATATTCTACTCATACCCAATGATATGGCCTGCTCAGGCATCCACCACATCTGGATAACCCTACCATAAATGCTCGTAGTAGGAAACTGTAGTAGTTGTACCAGTGTTAGTAGATAGTGCCCGGGACTCCCAATGATGGTTCTACCTTGGACTCTGCGCCTTGAGCTCGGCCATCGTCGGGTCAACGGGTCTGGGGTTGCGATTGGTGCCGCGTCGACCTGCCCCAGGAGCGGCGTTTCTGTCTAGGGACCGTGCCGTAATACACTTCCTTCCTTCCTTCCTTCCTGCCCGAGGTTATGCCGAAGGATTTTCGCCGATGATGGCATCATGATACGAGACATGAGTGCAGCGGCTTACATACATCATCGTGCCCATGCTGTCTTCCCGTACGTTGGCTCTTTTTACCTTCACAAGGAGAATTTATTTATTTGCACATTTTTCTCAGTTTTCCTCAATTGTCGGTCGCCCGCGTCATCGAGGTGTCATGGTAGGAATGGGACAGAATGTCGGGTGCGTCATGTTCTTGCTCTTCATCTGGCTTCACGCTGATTTTTTCTTAGTGATGAAGCCCATTCGAAGCGTGGTATCCTTATGCTCAAATACCCTTTTGAATTATGGCAGGCAGAGAAAACCCAGGCAGACGGATATGTTCATAATTTGATTACTCAGGGATGTGAGTTGAAGGTGTAAAGGGAGTGCTGGTTTGTATGATGCGAGCCTATGTAACATAGCACATAGAGCCATTATAGTCCTTGGCTGGTACACCTTGAAAGGTTCGCCATGAAGCTTTTCCCCGTATCATTCTGTACGCTCATACTACTCCCTCAGCCACATCTACCACTTCAAAGCTTCAAGCCTAGCTTACAGAATGAAACTCCCATCAGTCTGTTATACTTACCTATTCCCTTCATCCAGAACCCGCTTGAGCACAGCTCAAACCACGTCAAATCAAGGAGATACCTCACACAACTTTTCTATTAGAGCTACTACTCTTCCTGCCCTCGTAGCCCACCTATCTAGGGGTGACATGCAACCGCTGCTCCCTCGTCGCTCCCTCACAATCCTCGCTCAGGCAGTATTCAACATCGCCAGTTGGTACAGACCTACTGGGCTCCTCCACTTTGACAATACTCAACCTTGATTCGCTGGGTTGACTCCGTCCCCTTTCTTCGCACCGCTCTTCAGCCAGCTTTATAACACGTTAGCTCTGGATGTTGCCTCAATGCTCTCGATCACTCTTTGACTTCACAATTTCCTATCACTTCTCCCCATTCTCTCATGCTGTCACCACTGCAGCAGGGCAGTTACTGTACCCTTGTAGCATCTGCGTCGTTTATGAAGCACATTGTTCCTCTGTCCCATGCTGCCTTCACAAACGAGCTTCCCCGACTCTCTTTACATCACGACATGCCGCTCTTTTGTTCGTTTTTCCGCCCTACTCAACTCAAGCCCCTCAAACACGTATCCTGAACATTGCGCACAGCTCAGCAGTTGTGGAGTCTTGGAGTTTTAGGCGTGGAGGAACTGTTATGACCCGCCATTCATCATGTCCTTAGCGGTGCCTGTGCGATGACAGTAATCATCGCAGGCACCTTGCGAGATTGTTTTTGGGTTACGCTGAGATTGGACGAGATGAAATGGGTTTTTGAACAGCTTCATGGTCCCACTTGCTGTATATTGTCTCAGAGTATAGTATGTTACGTGTGCACGGAAGGTACATATCTTTTGCATATGCCGCTTTCTCTGGTATTCTGACGCATTTGTTTTTTTTTGAAGCTAGGGCTCAAAGCCACCACTGTCACTCCGTTGTCTGGGTGAAGGATAGGTTCGATGCCTATTTGTATTGCTGGCGATAGTTACAGTGGAGGTCATAGGTTGAATGGGTTCTTTGAGAAGGCAGATGTGTGACATAGGCTGACTCAGGGCATAGTTGTTTGTCGGTCACTTTTAAAGGTTCATTGTACAGTTTTTTTTCCCCTTTCTGATTTGTATGCTCGCGCTATTTCCTTAGCTTCATCGCCTTCTCACCAGCCTGAAATGCTGCAGACAAATCCCAGCTTTTACTTTCCTTCTATCTGTACCATACCTCTTCTCCACCTCCGAACCTCGTCTCGTTTATCAATCAAGGGATTGGGGAGGAAATGTCTACTCTCATAGTGCCTGCTATTTACGCCAACGTCCATCGAGTCTTCGGTTGAGCTGCCACTCCCTTCGCTACCGCGGTTTGACTGGTTCATCCCATCCCTTCCAGGCTGAATCAACCCAATTATCATGGACCTACTATATCGACACTTCACGGGGGTCATACCATCAAGTGGTCGCCACGTATGGATATGTATGGTGCAAAGGCGAGGACGGGGTTTGACGTTGGCATCTACGGATATTCTCGGTCTATTTTCTGGGGCCTGTCCTAATACTCCTTACATTCCTTCCTCATTCTCATGCGCGTTGTTTCCTCGGTAGTAGCCCCCACTTTACAACATTGAAGTCTGAGGAGTTGCTGAATAATACTATTCCGGCTCCTCTCCTCTCTTTGACTAATTCTCTATCTAACACCCAGAGCGTTGCTGCTACACGGTGTCTTGATTCCCTTTGAGGTTCTCGGACGCAAAGTTCTCCTTCGATAAACCTCCCACTACCACTGCTATTGAAGCTGGACTGCACAACCGTCATTCCCTTCCCTCACACCTGTTCTTTGAGTTAATGCAAGTTTTCAATGGTAGCTTCGCCAGCTCCTACATGATGTCATCTCTCTCCTTTCGCTTCTCCCTTCACCTGACAGATCTGAACGTCTTCCATCCCACACGCACACTACGAGCCCTACAGGGAGCTGTTTGCCGGTGACGAGGCACCGTCACGGCCCAATACAGTCTTCTTCATCTCTCTGCAAGCTCTAGGATACCCTCGGGTTGTACTTTCTGCGTGCTATGACTGAATTATACCCGACCACACGGCTTTCTTGTCTCGACACCGCCTTCAAACAACCTGTCCAGACGTTCAGCTCGGCAGTACGATATTCATTGAAGAACGTCGCAGGTATGCATATGAAAAACGCATAATCTTTCTTTCCTTCATCTCGTCAACAGATATTTCAGTCTCATCTTCCTCCTTCGAGATCTTTGCGAAGTACTGAACATCTTCTGCTTTGAAGTACGCAAGGTTTCCGACACCAGGGACTCTTTCTGCCAGTAACCCGGGAGCAAGACCAGCCGCTGCAGCGGCATCTGAGCCTTCCTAAATTTGAAGCCGTCAACTGACGCAGCCATGAATTCACGGGGTTGTACCATTGGAGCGTAGCCAGGCGGAGGAGTGACGATAGCGTGGAAGAGGTATGCAGTGCT